>CAUYON010151722.1:0-63043 GCA_963573935.1 Arctocebus calabarensis | reverse complement strand
ACTTTTTCTTCCATTCTTGAGATACTTTGCTAAGAAGAATATGTTCCAGCTCCATCCATGTAAACATGAAAGAGGTAAATGTTATCTTGTCTTGCTGTGATCACTGATTGGCGCAGGTAATGCATTTAGCACGGTGCCTGGCACCCAGCCATGGACACTCCATCAGTGGTCATGGCCGAAGGGTTATATTCTGGGAAGACTTTCCCTGGTAGCCTCACTAGCCATCCTCACTCACTCCTTCCATGAGATCACCATTTGCTAAATCCTCTATCAGCGATGTAGGATCAGAGAAAGAACACAAATCAGAAGATACTAGTCTTACCTTGAGGGAACGCAGTTTCAGGGGGACATCACACTGAAAAGCCCATAACTACTGTGACAGCAACCCCAGGAATGTATGTCAAGATGAAATGACAATGACAATTGTGTGTTGCTAATTAGGGAAGGGGAAGGAGATTTTAAATAAGATCTTTTTTAAGAGTATAGAGGCCCCTAAATGCTTTGAAAGAGCATCTCGAACAAGCATCTTTAGTCACGTAAGTTACTTCCTCCTGTCTTACACTGGTTCATAATATTTTCACATATCCTTAGTTCCTCTGAAGTGTATTAGTAACATTTATAATTTACCAAGTGGAAAATATCACTTAGCTTTAAGCAGCAGCAAGAATGAATTTGTAGCCAGGGGTATTATCTGTTTCTCTTAAGCGTAACATACACCAGTCAAAAACAAAACAAACAAATAAACAAAAGAGAAAAAAAACAGCATTTATGGGCAGTGTTTTTCTACCCAATATTACTTGTTTCACTTTGCCGTTTTATTCATGTTAAGCATGTTTGGACCGGCGCGTTCTACTCTGAGCTGGTCTCAATTCAATTTCAAGTGAAAGGGTTTTTTTGAGTTGAGATAATTTACATATAAAAGCGTTACTGTACATTTTATAAAATGACTGTGTTCCGAAAACAACGATTTCAATTTAATCGTATTGTTATTCTGCAAGTTGAAATGCCTCCCTCTTGCTTTCCGGGCTCTTACTAACAATATTCCTTCTTGTCCTAATTTTCAATGGTTACTGTTTGAAAATTGTTATGCTTCTTTTAGCCCTCCCCAGTAAGACTTAAGGCCCATTGTGATTTGTCTGATAGATTCGCATGAGATGGAGAGAATCTTAATAATAATCCAAACATGACAAGTATATAGCTTTTTCTAAATTATTTTCCTTCTTCTCCCAAGAAATTTTGTTTGCCAACGGCGATATCTATTAAAACGAAAACTTACACCTCATTTTATGTTTCAAAATTTGAAATGTTCTTTTCTCTTCTTTCTCTCTCTCTCTTCTTTCTTTCTTTCTTTCTTTTTTTTTAATGACACTATTTTTCTGAAAAATCCCTTAGGAATCAGTCACTCTGCCTCAGGAAGTGATATCATAATGTGTCTTTGTTTTTTGTTTTTTTTTTTCCCCATAATATATCTTTGAGAAACAGAGTTAGAGGTTTAGGAATTGAGACCACCCTCTCTGTCCTAGGAAACTTGCCAGGGTTTCAAATTCTTGAACCTGGAGTAGAATGTGAGGTTCTGACTATATAAAAGAAAACTCCTAAGTCTGAGGCTTTGCAAAGTTTGGATTGGATTGTAAATTTCCCCTGATCTCTGTTTACCTCTTCTAGAGTTCAGAGTTTTCCCCCCCCATTTCTATCACACGGGCAGTGTCCAATGGCTTTCTCCAAAAAGTACATTAGATAATTTTGTGGGGACAAAATAAATAGCTGTTTACATGGGAGCCACAAAGCTGCATTAAAATTAATTTGGTTCTAGCCAAAAGATAAGTGCCTCTTCCCGTCCGTGGGGGAAACCCAGGGCTCGTCTCCAGTGGTGGGAAAGCCTTCAGAACCCTGATTAGCATGGTCCCGCAGGCCTTCCCTTCTGCTTTTTGGACTTACTGTAGCCAGCTCTTGACTCTTACTAGTCTATGAGATTGAGGCCATTAATTGGTGATCACTTATAGTCATATATTTATATAAATCTCTTAGCCTGGAAATCTCTAAACTGTTTTTCATGATTTGGGCGCCCTGTGGTTTGCAACCTACAGTTGTCAAGTACCGTAAATAAGTTATAGCCCATGATGTTTCTGTAATATCCTTGCTTAATCCTCTGTGTGTCTATCTAAAAACAGGCATTTTTTTTTCCCACAAGGGAAAGGATGAATTATTTCTTCCCAATATTCTATTTTTCTCTATGCCCTTCAGGTATTCAAGGTGTCATAACACTATTTACATTGAATTATTAATTCCTAGGTCTATTTTAAAAAGATGTAGTGATAACAAGTATTTTTATTATTATCTTATGGAGATGTTTAAGGCCAGATGGGTATTCAGCTATCGGATACCTTGTTCTCCAGAAATGCAGAGTGTTTTTCCTTCTTTGGAAGTCGGAAGGGTCAAGTTGAAGGCATTCTGAGCCACTCGTCTTAGAAGTACACTTTCCAGTGCTGAGCAGGTGTTTCCAGATCTGATTCCACCACCACCGGCTGTGTGATCCAAGGGAAACAGGTTCACCTCCAGGAGGCTTTTCTGAAATAGTGAATGGCCAGCAGCGTCCCCCCACAGTGCCCCTGGAGGTCGAATGAGAGCAGGTACCCCAAAGACACCCCCTTTTCCTTTCCTGCAAATAAAAGGAGCTCCACTTTCTGTCCAAATGAATAAGACCAAAGAGCAAAAACAAGCGTGCGAAGGGGCTGGAATGGCCGGTGTCGCCACAATCTCAGGAAACCCAGCTGCGTATCAGCAATTTCTCTTTGCTACTGCTGCCCCTTAAATTATTAAATAATGATCCAGCCACCTTTTCTCTAAAACATAACATTTGGAATATTCGTGATTTTTTTAAATCAAAAAGCTGGGATGTTGGCAAGTATCATGTTGTTCTTCCCATCTCTTTGTTAAGGTATTGACCTTATCCACCCTAGTTCCGAAAGAGGTCCAGGAAACAACACGTGGCATGTTCCCTATCCATCTGGTAGAAAACGCTGAGGCAGGTGAGCAAACATGGTGACCAGTGACGGCAGTCGTTACGGTTACTGACTCAACAGTCAGATGGCCTTGGGGTTTAGTCCTGTCTCTGGCATTTGCCAGTTGTCCAACGTGACTTTGGGCAACTTGACTCAACGGCGTTGATCTCAGCATCCTCCTGTGTAAAACAGAGATGAGAACAGCATCTAACTTGTGCAGGTGTTTGAAGATTAAATGATAGAGAAAACATCTGAAAGCTGACTCTATAAAATAAACAGCAATTGTCAAGTGCATGGCGCATAATTTCTGTTGCATAGAGGAAGTGGCCGGTACAAGGTGGCAGAGATAGTCCTTTCCTTTAGACAATCTCTGGAGCACAAAGCAAGGCTCTTCAGTAGCTGTGTTCTATGTCTGATGACTATGAGACCTTCTCAGCCAGTTAGTGTAACAGACCTGCTAACCCGAGCAGGAGAGGAAAATGAATGCAGCAAGATTTAAAGGAAACATCATTTGTTGTTGTTGCTTTAAAAATAAATGAAGGAATAGAAAATGATGTGAGGCGGCCAGGAGTTACGTGTACCTGGATTACATTAGATTCAGTGTATAGGAATCAGGGGAGAGTCGGTGGAAGTAAAGGTGAAAGCCAGTTGAATCTGCAGCCGCCCTCCACTTCTACTGGGTACGAGAGATGGAGAACAGAACATTGCCCTCTGATTGTCACGCTTTCTTAGCAGCTACAGAACATTCACTTTTGCTTTATGTTTTAAGTTGATTCTATAGCAACGTATTACAATCACCTGGGGGCTTTAGAAAAGTCCTAGCGCTCTAAAGCAGAGTTTCTTACCTTTGGAAGCAATGCTTGTCCACGTGGTCTTTGCTAAAAGAACCTTCTTCTATAAGGAAAGAGGCCGGAGAGGGAAGGGTGACTGCCAGACAGTCCAGTTGCCCCAGGCTATGATTACTAATGAACTGAGGCTGCAAAGGAAGTCCACCACCTTGGTTTTAGGGGCGCATTTCTCTCCTTGCACTTCATCTCCTTTGCATGCTTCTCCCTAGGCCTTCATCCGCCCCATTCTGGGCTCCCCTTCCCACCTTTCCCACTTCTCAGGGACAGAGCCTCTCTGTGATGTCGGCAGTTGGAGCGCCCTCTGGGGGTCACTCCTGACACTTGTTGTTGCATTCCCACTTTGGCCAAGGTCAAAAATGGAGTTCACTCTTTGTTCTTGTATCAGCTTTAGACTAAGCTCTAAACCATGTAGTAGATAACCCCAGATTTTAGTGATTTAACATTTAAATCTTAATAAATGGTCAACCTTAGTTGACTATTAAATTGCACACGAACTTTATGGACACCCTGTATAATAAGGATTTATTTACAGCTCCCATCACCTAGAACAGTGTGGATTATTCCAGGCCTACGCATGCTCTGTCTAGTGTTTTTACCAACTTCCTCCCTGGGGCCTCTGTGGTACTCTGTCATCCAGAGTTGCCATAGAGCCCCATCCAATGCTTTTGGGGGGCCAGGACCAGAAGCAGCATAGCTCACATCCACCCCCCTTCTTTTGCAAGTATTTAAGATATGAGGAAGAAGAGGAAATCGGCTAAGAGACTATCTAGCGAGTCTCTGCCACATCCCCCTATCCTGGGCCTCAGTCCTTCATTCATATGCTGTAATTAAATCTTTAGTGAGTGCATGTCACCGATTGGGCCACTGTTGTAGTGACTCTGGTTACCAGCAATGAGCAAAGCCATGGTTGATAAAATGTAGCTGGATTCTATTTCTCTCGATTAACTTGCAGCTTAGATTGTCCTCTGCATTCTATGGAAACGAGAGAGTTTTCATTGACATAACTTTTAGCAACAACTCCTAAGAATCATCCTCTTTCCTCCATCCCTCCTTGTTGGGGAAGAAATTAAGACAGATTTCAGCGTGATGCGCCGGCCATGAGACCTTACCCCTAGGATAGCTTTTTAGGATTATCAGTGTGTCCTTGTATTATTGAGTGGAGGGGGGTCCATCCCTATAGGTATTTGGAGAAGCAGACCCACTCCCGTGAAGTCCGCTGGAGAAATGACAGAAATCCCCAGAGCTAGGAAATCATTTCCCTGCAGTTCCCTCTCACGATACATCAAAATCATCTCATAGCTCACAGGACTGAAACTCACACTCTGTAAGTGCTGAATAAATATCACAACTGCTTTCTGTACCCCAAAGGAGATATTTTCTAGGGACCATTGAAAATGATCCAGTGAAGTTTTAGGTATATGGGGAGTTTGGGGGGAGTTTTTCAGACACAGCTCATCTCATTTCTTTCCCTTAGGACTTCCTCAAGAATAACAATGTTCTGTTACACCCCCCCACACCCACACACACATACATGCCTCTTTGGAGGCCAGGCACCCCGCAAAGGGCCTAGGCACATAGTAGGTGTTTCATAGGCGCTTGTTGCATTAATGCACAGTGTGGGTTTCCTAGGGCTGGGGGGGCATACAAACACAGGAATTCATTCTCTCACCACTCTGAAGGCGAGAGGTCTGAAAATCAAGGTGTCCGCAGGTCCTTGCTCTCGGCGAGGCTATAGGGGACAGTCTGTGCCAAGCTTTTCCCCCAGCTCCTGGGAGTGATGGCCATCTTGGCATGCCTTGGTTCATATGCGAATGACTCCAATCTGCCTTTGTCACCTCGTGTCACTGGCAGTCACACTGTGTATCTCTCTGTCCTTTTCTTATTAGAACATCTGTCATTAAGGCCAAGCACGGCGATTCATGCCTGTACTCCCAGCACTCTGGGAGGCCAAAGCAGGTGGATTGCTTGAGCTCGGGAGTTTGAGATGAGCCTGAGCAAGAACTAAACCCCATCTCTAGTAAAAATAGAAAAAGTAGTTGGGGGCGGCGCCCGTGGCTCAAAGGAATAAGTTGCCGGCCCCATATGCCAGAGGTGGCAGGTTCAAATCCAGCCCTGGCCAAAAACTGGAAAAAAAAAAAAAAAAATAGACACCGGTCATTGGGTTAGGGCCCAACCCACTCCAGCCTGACCTCACTTTGAAAGATTCTGTTTTCGAATTGGTCACATTCATAGGTGCTGGGGCTCGAGACTTGAGATTCTTTGGGGAGGCATAATTCTACGCACAGCACGCACCCTCCCCTCTCAGGAATACTCCATGCCTGGTGAATCAGCCTCAATATTTTTCACAGTATCTGACTAGCTTATTTCCTATTTTATCCTGATTTGTAGAGTGTTTCAGCCTAAGGGATGAGGCTAGGAAAGAACAGGCCATCAGGGTTTATGACCCTTTGATCCTAGGCATTTCAACATTCGATTCTACTGTGACCCCTGTTTGCAAAGCTGCTTGGCAGGATAGTGCCACAATTAACCACGCTTTGGGATGCCGGAGACACACCAGCTTTGATTACTAATGCAACCTTCATGAGAAAATGGAGGTTGCATTAGAGAAGCAAGAATTTATGCTGTATAATCAGTCGGCTTAATTTTGTCATTACACGCCGGGTTACATTAAGAAAATGTGATGAGAAAATATAGAAAAGTGCTGTTTACTGTTACGTTATCGGTAACAGCTTAGAGTGGTTAACAAGATTATATTAAAATATCCTCGTCAGTGTAGTGATGAGTAAAACAAACAAAACCCCAAACAACAAGTAATAATAATACTGATGTAATAGTGGGAAAATAAGTAGTGAATCCAAGGAGAGGTAGCACAAGCATAGGAGAAAACAACACAAATTCAAGATTGAGGCTAGTTCCTAAAATGTTTGTCACATGGGACTGGAACCTGGGTAAAGATGAACTGTGAGCTTCCTAGCAGGGAATGCAAAAAGGGAAACATGATCACTTACATGGGTCTCAGTTTTTTCTAGAACTGAGCCCTGAGGGAGAATTCTACTTTGGGTTCTAGTAGGAAAGCCATATTTATTAATGGAGTGAGAAAGTTTTCACCTGTAAGTAAGTATTTTGCATCTGTTGGTCTTAGCCTTTACCTGCCCTCCACTATATAGAACTGTCTCAAAGTTCCCTCTTATTTTGCCTTAATTCAATGCACAGTATTGCTCACTTATTTGTTTATTTTGGCAGAGTGCTAATGGAGAATGGGGTCCAGCTAGGCAAATGATTTGGGTAAATAAGTTCTCCAGCCCTAGGTTCTGGGAGCCAGGGGTTGCTATATTTCTATTTCCCTGTGTTGTGACAGTTGCATGGGGATGATGAGGAGGTAGTACAGAATAGCTTTGTGCAAATACACTAGGAAACATCTGATTATTCATCTGTAAAATGAGGGTGACGGAGAAGGTGGCACCAGAGAAGTGGCCACCGGGTGCCATTTCTGTGGTTGCTACCGACACACTGCTGAAGGCTGTCTGAGCACCATTTTAGTCATCCCAGCATTGTTTGTCCTCTTAACATTCTTATGCATTTGGGAACTTGTCCCCCATGCTCCCACCCTGTGGCACTGGCAAGCCGCTCGGAAGGCATCATGGAATATAAAAAATGAGGCTCATTGGAGGCAACTTTGCCCTTGATGGCCTAGAAATGTGAAAACACCCCTCCAGAGCTGCCAGCATGCACGTTGCCCATCCATGGCACATGCTGTAAAACAGAACAGAGAGAAAGAAAGGAAATGAGTCCTGAGTCCCAGTTCCCACCTGGGGGGTCCGTGGCGCTGCTGTTCTAGCTCATGAAGGGTTCCTTTCAGTTCTGTGCACTCTCGTATCGTTCCCATAAATGCTTCTCGGTCACTTAAGTCAACTTTCTCTCAATGGGCACAGAACGAGTCCTAAGGGTGGTGCCACGTGGTGAGGACTTTGGACTTGAGACGGGTCTCCGTGGGAGACAAATGTCAACCGTGCTACGTCTGCCTGCTGGTGAGACACAGAGGTGGTGGCATGTGCCTTGGTCTCCACCAGCACTTCTGGAGCATTCTGGTCTCAGGACTCAGGACTCGTGAAGATCATCCGGGACTCCAAAAGAGCTTCTGTTTCTATGGGACATATCAGTTGACATTTATCACATTTGAAATGAAAATGGAAAAAAATATAATTATTATTCATTTTGAAATAACAAACCCATTACATGTTGACATGGATAATATTTTCATAATATTTCAAAATAACTATTTTCAAACAAATAGAAGAGCGTCATGGTTACTCAATTCCGCTCTAGCACCTGGCTTGTTAGCGAGTGTTCTGTCTCTGGACACAGTCTCTTGTGACATCATGTGCCACGTGGCTGCCGCACAACTCCACCATCCAGTGCCAAAGAATGACAGTGAGACGTCACATGATAATTCAGCATTGTCATGAAAAGAGTCGTGACCTCACAGAGCCTCTGGAAGGGTCTCAGGGACACTCTTGAGGGTCTCGGTGGTCGTTGACCTCTGTAGGTCTATGTCATCTGCAAAGTCTTTTTTCAGCTCTCACGTCCTATGATTTCAAAAGGGACAAGAATCTTCCTTTTAAAGATAGCTCAGTGTCACCGTGTCCTTGTCTAGATTCAGCTGCTGTGGGACCTCAGGTGCGTCACTTAAACCTCCTTGTATCTCAGTTCGAACCCTCCTTGTCACATGGAGGTCATGAGATAACAAACTGTCCAGGGATCACCTCATTTCCTCCTTTGTCTTCCCAACAGGGTGGGGAGAAGGGGGTTATGATGGTCTCTAATTCAGAAAGCTGGCCTTCTGCATATCCTGATTCCTGTGACTTGTGAATGCAACCTTACTTGGAAAAGGGGGGTTTTCAAATGGAATGAAATCAAAGACCTTGAAGAAAGGAGGTATTCCTGCATGATCCGTTTGGTCCCTAAATCCAGTGGCACATGTCCTTATAAGAGAAAGGCGGGGGACATCTAGACAGGAGAGGAGGCGGCCACGTGAAGGCTGAGGTGGAGACTGGAGTGACGTGGCCACAACCTCAGAAACGCCCGGAGCCCCCAGAAGCTGGAAGAGATGGGAGGATGTGCCCCCAGACCTTTGTAGGGAGCACGGCTCTGACAACTCCGTCATTTAGGTTTCTGGCTTCCAGGGCCATGAGAGAACAGATTCCTATTGTCTTTTGCCACCCAGCGAGTGCTAATTCGTTGTGGCAGCCACGGGAGCTAATACAAAGGGTGAAGACTTTACCAAGGGTCAGAGGCAGAATTTGAACCCCCAGGTTGGATTCCTGAGGCTGCTGCGCAGTGTGTCTGCCTGGACAGTAAAATGACTGTCGTCCCAAACCTGCAGGACTCCAAACAGGTTTGAACAACACTGTGAATGTGGCCGCGGAGCTGTCCCGGACACAGAGCCTGTTGCTAGGCGGGCAGCTCCTCCTCTCAATCCACCATATTGTGAATGTCCCGCCTTATAACATCCTGGGTATCCAGGAAGGGTGGGACGCTGTGTTACTTCTCCGTAGTTCATATTAGAAATAGCACAGTGACTTTAATTTTTCTTTTTTTTTTTTTTTGCGGTTTTTGGCCGGGCTGGGTTTTGAACCCACCACCTCCGGTATATGGGGCCGGCACCCTACTCCTTGAGCCACAGCTGCCGCCCAACACAGTAACTTTAACAGATGCACCTTTGGGGTGACACCTGTGGCTCAAAGTTGTAGGGTGCCAGCCCCATATATCCGATGGTGGGTTCAAACCTGGCCCCAGCTAAAAACTGCAAAAAAAAAAAAAAAAAAACAGATGCACCTTTCACGTGATTTCTTCTTTTGAGTTTTCTATTCCTTTCTATCAATATAAATCCTTGAGGAATCCTTAGCATTCTGGGGAGTGAAACAACTACTTGGAAAACAATATGAAGTTTTATTTTCCTTCAATTTCTGTCTAAAGCTCTGTTTAGGTATCGTCAAATTGCTCACTGGAAAATATATACATCAGGATGATCTTAAGAACAAGGCTAGGCCACATGCAGTGGCTCTTGCCTGTAATCCTAGCACTCTGGGAGGCTGAGGCAGGAGGATCCTTTGATGTCAGGAGTTCAAGGCCAAGCTGAGCAAGAGTGAGACACTATCTCTCCTAAAAATAGAAAAATTTTCCGGGGGTCATGACAAGTGCCTATAGTCCTAGCTACTTAGGAGGCTGAGGCAGGAGGATCACTGGAGCCCAGGAGTTTGAGGTTGCTGTGAGCTATACTGATGCCACAGCACTCTAACCTGGAAAACAGAGTGAGAAATGCCTCAGGGGAAAAAACGAAAAGAAAGAAAAGAGTATGAATAATTATAAGAAAAAGAACAAGCCTAGCATGTCAAATTTCTTTTTCTACCCTCCCTTCCTCCTTCCTTCTTTCCTTCCAGCAATCCATGTGCTGGGCTCTACCAATTGCACCAACTCTAAAACTAAGACATTTCTTAGGACTCATTTATATGATCCCAGGAGAAATAAATCATTTAGGAGAAAAAAAAAAAACAGCAACATGACAATAGCCTTCTCTTTTGCCTTATAACATGGGATGTGGGGAGTCATCTCTTTAGGAAAGCACCAGGGATCCTGCAAACTCAACAGCCACAAGAGATGCAGAAACTAGTCAGTGATTACAAAATTCAGCTCCCTCTGCTTGTTCCCCTAGGAATAATAAATAATCATCATTAACGAAGTGACTAAGTGTATAGTATCAAATCAACTGTAATGCAGTTGATAATGACATCATGATGGCACCCAACATGTGATATTTGGTGTTAATTTAAGAAAATGTTGAAAGTATTTGTTATCGAGAGTGGGAAATTGCTGGGTTTTGTTTGTTTTTTTGTTTGTTTGTTTGTTTTTAAGTACTTCCAGCTTTACCTGGCTCTGTAAAACCCACGAGTACCGCCTCTTCTCAGGTAGCCTAGACCACAGCTAACATTCGCTTGCCTATTTTAATTATAGACAGCACTTGGTACTTGACCTTACAGTGTGACATGAACAAAGTTAGGGTTGAGGTTAGAGCTTAGACTCAGAGCAAAGAAGCACACTCCCATTAAGGTGCCGTTTTCTCTGTTTTGTAAGGCAGGCTGAATGATTTCCAAAACCTTGTATAGATCTCGCGACTTCAAAGATACACACTAAATCTGCAGCAACTTAGGAAATCTTCCTAGCACTGATTCCTTCGAATATCCAATATTTCAACATAGACTTGTTATAAAGAAAAGGAATATAGGCCTCTGTTCTTGTGGTCTTTTTTCCTTTTGTTAATTCCTTTTTCCTTTCATTCATTCTCATCCATCCTGTTCTCTCCGTCTTTTCCTCCTCATTTCTTTGACTTTTTCAGTGGTGAAGGTCAGAACCTTGAATTTGAAAATAGACAACTTAAAGCACTCCAAGTTAGCATTTGAATAATCATGTGTCCTATCAAGTGCCATCATGATTGCCATTGAGAGGAAAGGCTAGAAGAAGAGGAAGACAAGGTCAAGGTGCAGATGGGCAGTTCTTCCTTCTCAAGAATTCCTACTGGAGTGGTTTTATAACATGCCTTCAAATCCCTTCCCATTCTCTCCATAAAAGGCAGATTCTAATTTCACCACCTCCCCCTATTTTTGAATCTGGGCTGACCTCATTGACTCACTTTTAACTAATGAGAAGGTAATACAGTGACATTGCAAGGCTTGTGAGGTTAGGTCATAAAAGATGATACAGCTGGCTGTATCTTACTCATGGGATGCTTGCTGACCCCTGGAACCTAGCGGCCATACTGTGAGGAAGCTCAGTGTGGTGAGACCGTGAGAGTGGAACAGAGTTGGGGCTACCACCCAACAGTCACCTTCAACCCTCAGACATGAAGTGAACAACTGAGCCTTCAGATTGTGTCACCTTTCAAATGCAACGAAGCAGAGGCAGACTGTACCTTTGGTGACCTGTTCAGAATTCTGACCCACAGATTGCCCAGAATGTGTGGTTGTCTTAAACCTCTACCTTTGGGGTTACTTTGATACCTAGATATATTTACTGGACTATTCTCTAATCAGTGTTCTTAGCTAAGATTTATATGAAATTAAACCTTCTTTACTTAATTAGCCACTCTGGAGATGGTGTGGACAAATCTGAATTTAAGGAAATTTGACTCAAATCCTTTAATTAATTTAAATGAAATGCAAGTAAATCAGTGGAAATTAGATACCCCTATCTTGACTGTTTTCCCATGGTTTTTGGATCTCCGGCAGGTAGGAGTAATTATTTCTATAAGTCTTAGGAAGGGGCGTAGGGATTATCTCCATTAAGTTTGACTTAATCTTTTCTTGAGAATTAGCACAGTGATTTTGCCAGAATAAAGAAGTGACATTTATTCTGTTATTGTATCATGACTGACTTTGAATGTATGGCTATTTATTTTCTTTACATCTCTTCTTGTTAGACTTTTTCCCTTAGCCGCTCACCCCCATTTTATGGTTTTTACTTTTTATATCTTTCTTGGGGGGGGACAGAGCCTCAAGCTGTCACCCTGGGTAGAGACTGTGGCATCACAGCTCACAGCAACCTCCAGCTCCTGGGCTTAAGCAATTCCCTTGCCTCAGCCTCCCAAGTAGCTGGGACTATAGGCACCAGCCACAATACCTGGCTATTTTTTGGTTGTAGTCGTCATTGTTGTTTGGCAGACCGAGGCTGGATTTGAACCTGCCAGTTCTGGTATATGTGGCTGACACCTTAGCCACTTGAGCTACAGGCACTGAGCCTCTATTTTTTTTTCTTAAAGAATAAAAAGGGTCTTGTTCTGCCACCCAAGATGGATTGCTGCAGCTTAGAACTTCCGGGCTTAGGCGATCCTCTTGCCTCAACTTCCTGAATAGCTAGGACTACAGCATGCATCGCCACACTCGGTTAATGTTTCCTATTTTTTTACGGGGATGAGATTCCACTACATTATCCAGGCTGGTCTTGAACTATTGGCCTCCCAAAATACTGGGATTATACTTGTGAACCACCATGGCTGGTTTTCACAGTTTAATTATGTGAAATTCTATCTCAAACTTTATTTGTATACCATCTTCATGATTTTTGTCTTATTTGCTCTTGTGTTATATATTATTTGTGTTCAGATTTTTATGTACTATTTGTAAGGAAAGTTTTTATTTGTTTATTTGACACAGGATCTTACTCTGTAGCCATGGCTAGAATGCGGTGGTATCATTATAGTTCACTGCAACCTCAAACTCTTCCAAGCTCAAGTGATCCTCCTGCCTTAGCCTCCTGAATAGCTGAGACAACAGACACCTTCCATCTTGCCCAGATAATTTGTCTTATTTTTAGTAGAGATGGGGTCTCATTCTTGCTCAGGCTGATCTGGAACTCCTGAGCTCAGTTGATTCTCCCTCCTCAACCTCCTAGAGTTCTAGGAATACAGAAGGTCTGAATAGAACAGATAGGCTAGAAGCAGAGCCCAAGACAGGGATTTGGCTGGACATGCTTTATCGAAGGAGTGTTCTCTGGAGAAACCTGAACTAGGTAAGAAAACAAGAAGGGAAAGTGGAAGGAGTCCAGGGAAGGTGTGGGCTCCAGTGAAGCCTGGCTTCTGTCTCATCCCCATGGGGCTCTGCAGTCTAAATCACACCTGCAAACTCTCCCATGTAAGGCCCAAGGACCGGAGTGCCATGCCCCTGTGTCAGGCAGTCCCAGGCCATCCCCCATGGGAACATCCCCCATGTATGTGTCTTGCCAAGATGTCTTGGGCGAGGTGGGCAAGGACATCAGTCAGTGGCAATTTTCAGGAGGTGATTGCATTTCCAGAGATGGTGTAGCGTTTGATAAAGGGGGATCTGACCAGCCACTGGCAGCTTCTAAGGCTGCATAGTTACCTTTGCTCTCTCCTGACCCTCCTGGGTGTTTCAGAGCCTCACATGGGAAAGTGAACATTTCATCAAATTTACAAGTCTCCGTGGCACACGGCATTTTTTATGTGCCTGTCGTACACTGCATTATGCCTTCGTCACAGAAGCCCATAAGACAGGTACCAGAGCAGAGACTAGGCTGGCTGCGTGATGAATAGAGGGCCTAGAGGTAATGAAATTGACTGGGTTACGTGACAGGAGGAAGAGTATATAATGGAGGTCTCATCGAGGATGGCCTTTGCTGACTCCCGTGGCTTTCTCCCCACCTGATTTTCGTCCTGCACGAACTTGTTCAGTATGTCTACGAAAGAGAAGCCTGTGAGCTCTGGAACTCGTCTTGGGTGACATGTCCTGGGTCCTTCTGTCCTTATCCTTTCCAAAGGCCACCGGTTCCCAGGCAGTCACTTCCTTTTATCACTATTTATTGTTTTAATCCTCCCCTCCCCCAGTCCCAACAGAAGGGCAGCAGCATGATTCCGTGAGTTGTGATGTCACAGGGGTTTTGCTGTCAGAAGCTGCTTGGCTCCTGTGGCCTTCAGCAGCTCAAGGTAGGTTCCTAAGTGGCAGCTGCCAACTGCCAGAAAGTTAGAGGTTCTAATTATGTCTTGCTGAAAACCAGTTCTATTAGGTAAAAGTGACATTTTGAAGCCCCTGTGTGCGTATGACTCATCGAAGTTCAGAAGGTTGTCGCAGAGAGGACACTGCAGTCATTTTAAGGTTTTAGGAGCTGCTGGAGTTGACTAGATAATTTTTCCTCCTTTCGGGTACGATATATTAGCTGTGCTTGTCGCCGGGTGAACAAGGGTTGTCATCGTGATTGCTATTTTGAGCATTATAATCATTACATATAAAATCAGTGTTTATGTCTCACTCATAATTTGAAGATTGTCCCTTTGTGTGAGTCCGGGCTTTACAAATGAAAGTCTAGATTCAGTTGGCCAATGAAATGTCACGGTGTAAAGAGAACTTTGAAATACTGAGACGTCCACGGTTTTGGGACAATTGGCTTATTAAGATACAATTATACTTGTATTATTCTCACTTTTATTCCTGTTTGCTCCAAACAACTGCGGGTTTACCTAGTCCCTGATTAGTCCTCCCTGTTTTGTATTATGCTTGGTGGGCGTTCTAAAGGATTCCTACTGCCTGGATTACATTGGCTGCTCTTGGCTGAAGTGGGCAGAAGGTAAGCCCAGTAAGACTGTGCCCACTTGACAGATGTGAATGTGGACAGAGTCTGTAGCTAGCTAAGGGATGTCCGGAGCCCTTGACCACAAAGCTACCCTAGTCTAGCCCTGGGATCAGGAGGCAGGGAATGGATAGAAATTATCCTGTGTGCATCGTTTCACTCCTCTTTGAATTCATTGCTGGTGCTCCCCAAGGCCACCCCTGGTGCTGCTGATTTACTCCTGCCCACAGGAAGACATAGACGACAAGACAAAATTCAACCGTGAGAAGGCACCATTTCCTGGTTGGCTGTACTTTCCCTCACTTGAGTACCAAGTTAGAATCTCCGCCCCACAGCTGGAAAGCCCTAGAGAGCTTGCAGCATGCCAGCAGGAACCTGTAAAATACTTAGACAAGTCTTTTAAATTGCACACAAACTTCATTGGCTATTCTGTATAACCCAAGCAACTTCCCAGTTGCAGTGTGGCCTCCTCCAAAACCCAGGGCTATGACTTTACCTCTGGAATCTTACATACCTAGCTAGAAAGGTGTTTGCTGAAAGACTGTGTAATCCTTTCTCCCTGTCACTGCAAGGATGTCTGCCTACCTTTCCCAGAGCAGATGGTAGGTAGACCTTGGCATTATGGTGGAGGGAATAAGGGTCACTGTAGCCAACAGTTAACTGAGGCACCCAACAACAATGGGGTGCTGAGTGCTTTCAGAAGGCAAACTACCCATCTTTAAAAGTTCTAGGGTCCTCCAAGCTTTGAGAGTTGTAGAATTGGGTTGAGTGACAATAGGTCTGGTGAACAGAGGGCGTGGCTGGGTACAAAGATTCCTTATTGCTGATAAAGAAACAGGGAATGCGTTTGGGGATAATTAGGATCAGATTAAACTGGAGAATTATACATTGACTTTTAGGACACACACGCACAACTCAGAAAACTTACTCTCTCCAAATTATCTCCTGGTAGAGACAACATTTCAGGAGGTAAGCCTTAAAGAATGCCTCCCACCATTACCACCTTCTACCACTTACCTGACCCCACCAGGCCCTCGCTGGGACTGCCACCAAACACAGCCAGTCTCTGTGTTCCCCTCCGTGCTACTACAGTGGAAAATAGTTGCAACTTCTGAAAATTCCACTTCTTTGAAAGCGAGCTCCAGTGTCCTCAGCCTGTAGTTGAAGAACTAGGACACAAAAGTGGCTGGAGTCTTAGGGCGCGGCTACCGTGCTGATGTGACTCAGACAGTTGGCCGCGCCTCTGTGTTTCTAAGCAAAATTACCCATCAAGGGGGCTCCTGGAAGTTGCATTAAGCAGCTCTGTCGGCAGTACGGCAAATGCCAGCACGATATGTGAAGAGGGCTCTGATAACAGGGTTGGCAGTACCCTTCACACTCCAGCTGGCTGCAGAAGGGATGGAAAACAGCCTCAGGAAACCAGTTCCCGTTGCTCTCCAATGATTAGAGAAGGCCCCTGTGCAGGAGCCAGGATCACAGTTCAAGTGGAGAGGGGGGTCCAAAGTGTGTGGTGTGGACAGAGGCCCCGCCTCCCAGGCGTGGGTGTGCCAGTTAATTTCTCTTAGTGCTGGAAGGGGATTTGGTGGAATTGATTTGGCAAAAAGGTTAATGTGTTGTTATGGCTGCCAGTTGGCCGATTGAATCACTAGTAATTGGGGCAAGGGAAACATTTAATTTGACACTGAATGCAGGTCCACGAGACCTGATGTCTTGGTTGCAGCAATTTCTGTGCTTGTGTGTGCGTGTGTGTGTACGCGTGGGTCGTAGATAAGCTCTTGATTTTATTCCTTTCAGCTTCTCCTGTTATAAAAGGGGTTGTCATTACCATCCTTTGTCTATCCACCAGCCTCACCCCCAAGGCCCCTAGAAAATACAAGACTTTATTTTTATTATGTCCCGTTATTGGAAAACTGCAAATATAAGCCTTCCTATCTTAATAGACTAGGGGGTCTCTGAAATGAGACACATCTGTAATGACACAGTAAGCTGGCATTCCATGGCCAAATTGAAGCCAACACTTGTTTTTATAAAGTTTTATTAACACAGAGCCATGCGCATTTGTTTAGGAATTGCTGCCTTCACACTACAGCAAGAGACATGACTAGCTGTGACAGACACCGTCTATCCCAAGAAGCCTGGAATATTGACGAGGGTCCTGTAACAGAGGGCATTTGTTTACTCCTGAGAGTTACTAGGCTTAGCAAATAAAAATACACGGTGCCCACATAAATCCGAATTTCAGATAAACGGTGAACAATTTTATAGCAGAGGTACATAGCATAGAAGCTTCCAAATTTAACTAGGCAGCTGAGTTACAAATGTTTTAAGATACACAAAAATCAAGAAGTGAAAAATCCATGCAGATGGAAACAAATGAAGCCCTCCTAGCAACACTGATAAGCTTAGGTTGAAACTTGCAGGTGTGAATCAGAAAGGACGCTGTCGACTATGTTCCTTGAAAATGAAACATGAATCATAATACAGCCTGTCTCAAAACTTTTGTAGTGACCCATGTATGTCTTTTAACCCTAAGACCTCTGCACTAAGATATGGAAAGGAAGCATAGAAGCTTCTATTTACATTTATCTTTTCTCTCAACCCACTTGGTTTCCTATCTCTTTGAATGTTTTATAATATTACATGTCCTGGACTATACATCATTTATAGATGAATAAATGTACCCACATTGGGAGGGTTGCTCAAAATTAGTTTTTGCCTATAGCGGTGCGGGATCAAAACATTTCAGAGTTTACTTGGAGAGGAGGAAAAACTCAGACTGACAGGATCAGCAGAGTTTCCAGGGCAGTGAAGTTCAGCAGGAAGACAGGACCCACATTCCAACTCGGGCTCAGCCTAGTTGCTTAACCACTCTGGTTTCTCTGTCCCCACGTGCAAAGAGAGATCACAGTCAGTTCCCCATGCAGGGTTATTGTGAAAACCCAGTAGAAATGTGTACACCCAGAGCCTCTGGTATATAATAGGTGCTCTATAAATGTTCCCTTTCCTTCAATTTAAATGAATATAAACTCTAAGGAAAAGAAAGAACAGCGGTCTGCAGGATACCAGGAGTAAACATCCGTCTGGTGGGTCCTCTCTCTAGCATGGCCGGGCTGTGCTGGTGACTCACTCCCGGCTACACTGTTTATGTCTGTGCCGTCAGGGCCCTCTGCCCTGTGGTTTTGGTTCACATGGGGTTTGGCGACACAGTTTTGTTTTCGCTTTGGTTTATCGTGTGAGTTTCCATCCATCATCTCTTTTGTATCTCGTGTTCTTGGGAAACCATGTGGGAATTCACTTGAAATTGTCCAGCGAATGGCCACTTTGACTGTCTTGGGAACAGCCGGGGGCTTCCAGGGATAGTGTCCCCTTCAGGGAAAGGCCTTGGCTAGTGGGGAGCAGAGGGACTTTGTTAGTGTCCTCTACGCACACCACCCCCTTCCCCACACACAGACAGTCTACATCCTGACCCCTGCTGAGAGCTGGGTGTGTGCAGGGCTTGTGAACAGGAAGCGAGCTGCATCAGCCCCCAAAGGAAACGCCCACCTTTCTCCTGGGAGGAGGCGCGGGACCATCTTCGATTCTGTGGCTACTGTCTCAAAGGCCGCCTCCCCCTAGCAGACACCTCACTCCCTGATTCTTGCCGGTTCCCTGGGGAAGGCAGAGGCCAGCAAAATTGGGTTAGTTTTTTTTTTTCTTTTCTTTTGAGACAGAGTCTCACTCTGTCACCCTGGGTACCATCATATCGTAGCTCACAGCAACCTCACACTCCAAGGCTCAAGTGATCCTCCTGCCTCAGCCTCCTCCCAAGTAGCTGGAACTACAGGTGTATAGCACCACACCTGACTAGTTTTTCTATTTTTAGTGGAGACAGGGTTTAGCTTTTTGCTTGAGCTGATCTCAAACTCCTGAGCCCCAGCAATGCCTCTGCCACGGCCTCCCAGAGTGCTAGGATTATAGGGGTGAACCGCCACGCCCGGCCTCGGGGCCACTCTTTTGCACAGGAGAGCAAAAGCTGTGTCATCTCTCTTGGCGTGAAGTGATAGTCATGAGATGAGAAGGGGCCCCATTTGCCCCCTCCGTCTTCTGTCGTCACAGGAAGGAGGTGGTGTTTTCCATCATTCATTCCTTCATTCATTCATTCACCAGCGTTTCCCTGGGGCTCCCCTCCACAACAGGCCCCACACTGCACATGGGGATGACAAGGACTTGGGAGGTAGCTACTCTCCAGAAACATCGTTCAGAGGAGAAATTAGAAAAGTAAGAGGTGCATGTATAATGTGGTGTGAAGAGTATCGGGGTGCCAGAGAAGGACTTTCACTGGATCTGAAGGTCTGTGAAGCTGTTTGTGAGAGGGCAGGGTCTGGGGGAGCATAGAGTTAGCAGGAGAAGTAGGATTTAAAACGCAGGCTCCAAACCTCTGAGTGTATCTGAGAAACTGTGGGTGACTTGGGGATTTTATTATTTGTTTATTTACTTGGAGCAACCACAATAGCATCTTGTGCAGAAGGGGCCAGAAGGGCTGTAGGCTGCGTTTCAATGACCCAGGAACACACAGCACGGAAAAGATTAATTCCAAAGGAGATAAAAAATACAACTGGCTCTTGGGCCCCCAAACCCACACTGCAGCGACTTCACTCACTTCATCATTTAGGCACAGAAGAAAAATACTCATATTTTTTTCTCAAAGCTTCGACAGCCCCTGCTTCCTGCCATGTGGAGTCTGAGTTTCTCTACCTGCCCCATCGGCCTCCGCCCCAGCCTCTGGCTCCCCTAGTCCCTGTTCCCGGGTGCGTGATTTATTTAATGCATTTTATACACGAAGAAGGTGGGGCCCTGAGAAGTGAGGGAACTCACTAGAAGGACCCAGAGCCGGTTCAGAGCAGAGTTGGAATGTGAACCTGCGTGCGGCTATCGGAGTCTGAGTCTCCTGCGCCAGGATATTTGCTGGAAGGACTGAGCATCCTGCAGGTGACCGATCACCGTGAGGTCTTTCAGCAGGATTTGGCCGAGCTGGTCACCGGTCCCCTCTCACCTCTCCCTTCAAAAGCCCGAGTTTCCACAGTTCCGTTCCACGGCTACTTGACTTTGAGAAAAACGAGCGTATTTATCATTTTCGCCGCCAGTCTTTCCTCCTGCCATGACCGTCACTCCTTTCTCACTGTCCCTCCTTTCTCACTGTCCCTTGACCTGGGGGCTAAAACACACAACGCAGAGGGGGCTTCGCTGGCATGTAGAGTATTTGGGGCGTCGCTCCTCAGAGAGAGGCTTCTGGGGATCTTTTCCCTCTGCCTCTTTTCTCTGGATCTGTTTGGAAATGTAACATTTTAAAGCCCTTCTTGCCTGGAGGATTTTTTATTGTAAACATAAAACCTTCATTGAAACATTAAATGTTTTACAGCTGTTTTTCAGCACATAAATTTTCATAGACACCCACCCCTGGCTGCCACACCCCCCCGCGTCTATTTCCTCCTCCTCCTCCTGATTTGTGTTCTCTTTTCTTCCCCTCCCTCGTTGAGTTCCAAGACCGGAGTTGAAAGTAGGTAGGGGGCTAGATGACAGATGAAAACACAACCCCCGGTGTAGACCACGCAGTTTGGAAAGCGTGTTGTGTTTGAATACGCAGCACATGCACGTGTTGGAAACCCTGCCAAAGAAAGCGAACGCTCTGGCTGCCCCTTCCAGCCCCGACTCGAGCCTCTGGGGCCCAGACCTCCACCAGGCCCGAGGAGGCTACTGGGAAGGCCCGAAATGTGTCTCTACTCACAACGGGAGTTGGAGGAGGCCGACTCTGAGACAGCACGTGGCTTGGCCAGGGGGCTTCTTTCTGATTGGATGATACGTGGGGGGTGGGCCGGTTGTCAAAGCAGGGTCCCATAGAAAACTGGCAGCGGGAGGGGGGTGGGAGGGATGGTTGGGGGTCTAAAGCAGAGCAGGATGAGGCTGGTACTCAGAGGCCCAGGGGAAAGGGCATGGAGTGGGAATGGCCTAAAACCTGTGTACCTGTGACCCTTGTGGGTCTCTGGCTGCTGGGGAACACACACCCTCTTCCTCTGGACCGTGGACAGTCCGCAGGGCCTACGTGGCTCTGTTGAAGCCTATTATAACAATACCATACAGCAGGACTTCTGTAAGTTGGCCATTCAAGGGACTCTAAAAACGGGTCAGCTACAGAGGTGGTCACCACAAGGAGCTAGGCCTACTGCACAGATGCAAACAGGTGGTGCACGTCTGGGCTGTGAAACTTAGGTCAGCCCCGGTGTCCGTAGCTCAGTGGGTAGGGTGCCGGCCACATACTCTGAGGCTGTCGGGTTCGAACCTGGCCTGGGCCAGCTAAAACAACAATGACAACTGCAACAACAAGAAAAAATAGCCGGGCATTGTGGCGAGTAGTCCCAGCTACTTGGGAGGCTGAGGCAAGAGAATTGCTTAAGCCCAAGAGTTTGAGGATGCTGTGAACAGTGACGCCAGGGCATTCTACCCGGGGCGACGGCTTTTAAAAAAAAGAGAAACTTGGGTCAGCTTGAGAAGGTGATGAGCGTAGGCAGATGGTCAGCCATGGAGATTCTACTGTATACCAACAGCCTTGCCATGGCCTTCTGGTGGGTGGCTGTGTGATTTTCTTTTCCTCACGGGATACTGGTCCACATGATTTGAGGAAAGTCTGGAGAAGGGCTTGTCCTCTTGCACTTACCTCATGGCCAAGGTCTCTTCTTCAGCTTGGGCCCCAGCCCCCCATACATGAAATAGACCTGAGTCTAACTGGCTTACAGCCTGGAGCCACCTTCAGCCAAACCCCCAGTCAGTATCAGCCCAACTTCAACTAATCCATAGACTAGTGAGTCAGAAAAATAAATATCTCTTCTAGTGAATCCTGCGAGGTCTGGGGGTTGTTCTGTGGCAATAGCTTTGTATTCCTGTTAGAATAAAAAGTCAGGTCCACTCACCCTGAAGGCCTGAATTCCTGCCTGCTTCTTGGGCTTTGTTTCATACCACACATGGCCTTGCCCAGCGTCCTCCAACCACTCTGGCCTGCCTTCCACTCTCTCAACACAAATGGCCTACACCTGCCCCAGGGCCTTTGCACACACTGCTTTTGCCTGGAAAGAGCAGTGTCTGGCTCTTTCTCATCTGTCGGTTTAAATACCAGGCCTCCTCTGACTACCCTGTCTAAATGACAACAATAAAATCACCAGAACCAGGTTTTATGGGGTGCTCATTACGTGCTAGACATGTTCTTAGCATGTTACAACAGCCCTATTTACACACGAGGAGGCTGTGGCTGGGAGAGGCTGTGCCTGTTGTCTGAGAGAGCCAGCTGGGGATGGTGCAGTTGGATTCAAACTCCCACCCTTCCCCAGCCGCTCTACTTTTCTTCTGAACATGTATGCCTTTGTTTCCTCTTTTCTGTTTCTTCTTCCCTAGTTTACAAACCTATCAGTTTCACCGGCCTAGCTTTGTCTCTAGGGTGCTCCGTGATGGAGGATAAATTGTAACCGTTCTCTCTGCCTCCACTTCCCCACTTGTCAAGGAAGGGCTGGTTCTTGATCTCTTGCTTCCCTCTGGGACTGAACATTCCATGGTTCTCAAGGACAACCCCCCCAAACCCCCAACAACAGTGCCTCATAGCAGCCCTCTTGCATGGCAGCCCACGAAACTCCAAGTCTGTCTTTTCCAACAAATATTGAACTTGGCCAGGGCACTTGGGCTCTACAGGGCCTGGGCGATGAGAGAAGAGTCTCCTGCCTGTCTTGCAGTTCATTTTCCTACAGACTCAGCTGTTTCTCTCCTGCACCTGATCATTCATTTCTGCATCTGGCGTTGATCCAGGGCACACCTTGTGTATGCCGAATTCCCCCAGGATGGAAGCTTGGGCAGAGTGGACACTCAGTATACATTTGATGAATGAATGAATGAATGAACCTCGTCTGCAACCTACAAACAGTTCACTACAAACATCTGTAAAATAGTCTCAAATACTATACGCCAACAATTCCTGTTGCCTCGTGGTAGATGTGCTTCCCTCTCTCTCTGAGCCATCTTTCAGTCATTTCTACAGCATTCGCCGGGCACTCCTCCCTGCCAAGCCCTGGGGATAGACAGCGAAATAAAATAGAATCTTAGCCTAACCATGCTGCCTGTAAAGTTCACCTCTTGGCTCCTTTCTATCAGGCTCGTTAGGGTCTTGCCCCATCTTGGCATCAGGCCTGCTTTATCACTGGAGACCTCAGCTCTAATTACAGTCCAGCCACGATCAACATGCCCCAGCCAGTTAGCAGATGGCAGCTGCGTGAAGTCACTGGGCGCTGATAGGAATCAACAAGGGAGATTAGGTGAAGTGCTTATTTGAGGTGCTGTCAGGGCCCGTGGCCAGAGGGTTCCCTCGTGCCCTGTGTAGCTATTTTTCATGCACGCTCGAATTACACAGCTCGGTGATATTACATCTGCATGCATACTGCCCTTTGACACGGCAAGCACAGATGCTGCCCAAATCCTTGTAAAGCTGTATATCTTAAGTAGGAAGGAGCATCTTTGGGGGTTGGGGGAGGAGAGCTGATTTGCAAAGCAGCCTGACACGGGCGGTCTCCTATTTCTCCTTGTGATCAAATAATTCATCTTCATATCCTTTGGGCCACAGTGAAATTCGAACCAGGACAGAACCAGCGACTGCAGAGTTTATTTGCAGCAATGGGATCAGAGAAATTGGCCAAGTATATTCTCAAATTATGAATTGCTTAGCACGTGGCCTGGGTGTGTTTTAGTCTTCTTGGGGTGTGGCTGGAACAAAGCCACCAGGATCCCCTGTGTGGAAGTGCAGAGGAGGGCAGCCTGTCTGTGTGCTGTGAAATGGCGTGTCAGTTACCTTATCCCTTTACCCACCTGCAGTATACATGGTGCCCTCATTTTACAGATGAGGAAACAGATCCCCAGAGAAATGAAATCTCCTGACCTGCAGAGAGGAAAGAGAAAACAATCGACGTTTCTTTTTTGCAGTTTTTGACCTGGGCTGGGTTTGAACCCACCACGTCCGGCCTATGGGGCCAGTGCCCTACTCCTTTGAGCCACAGGCGCTGCCAAACAATCGACTTTTTTTAAGAGTCAAAATTTAAAACTTAAAATGTTTAAAAATTCAGTGTGGAGAAGGACTTTATCTAATAGCTGCAATCAGTGTAACCAAATTCTTTGCACCCTCAATGAATCCCAAACAATAAAAAAAAAAATTAATATAGACTTTGGCATTAAAATTACCATTATAATAATAGTAATAACAAAAGTGGAAAGAGCGAGAGTCTCAAAATAAATGCAAAATCAGGTTTAGGATTCTACTAATAGAACGTTAAGTCATAATGAAGCATCTAATGCCCCCCCCTTATCATTAGGGGAATGTAAAATAGTTCAGCATTTATTTATTTATTTAGTAGGAGTTTAGCATTTCTTTATTTATCTTAGTAGGAAAAAAAAATAAAGGTGGAGAATACACATTCAGATAAGAGTATAGCTAGAGGAAGTAAATTGGGCTAGAGGAAGTGTTTTCTGGTCTTGTCAAGCAATAGCTCCGGAGGAAAAGTATGAATCTTAAAATAGGTGTAATATAGTAGATATCTGTGAAAATGGGCCAAATAGATGGCTTCCCTCCAACTCACATTGGATGTTCAAATCTCGGGTTACCTGGAATGCAACTGTATTTCCTATATTTAACCAGGCTTTTTATAAACTGTTCCTCTTGACACCTCAAGCTGACAGCCACATCCTGGGTCACGGTTATTTGATACTAAGTTGGACTTTCTTCATTTTGAGGGTCCTCAACATAGACAGAAGGCCAGAGAGCAGACTTCTTCAAGTCTTGGACTAGTTACTAATGAAATGCTTTTTGGGAGAGCGACCTTGACTGCCCCTGTTCCATCTCTTTTCTTCCCTGTTAGTAGTAAATAGACCACAAAGGGCCAAAGACAAGAGAAGGGAACACGGCATTTGGTAAGCATTTCCAAAAGTCTTCTTTACATCTCCGTAAAAAAGGAAGGAGAAAGAAGAGAGAACCAAAAGAGAAACATTAGCAACACCTCTGTCCAGAAAGAGGAAGAGAGACCCCGCTACTCGGGGGGCGGGTGGACGATCTCTATTTGACTGCTACTCGGGGCCTCACTTCCTCTGGAGGACTCAGGCGAGAGGCACAAAATTTCAGGGCTTGTCCTGTTGCTCCTAACAATCCGTGAAAAGCGGGCGTCACTGGGAATCTGTGCTGTGCAACCTGAAAGGAATACTCCAGTTAGGATTAGGAGGCACCGGGTGGCTTAGCAAAGGTAAAGAAAGAACTGACACCACGCTCTCTTCCAAAGTGAATAGGGAGTAAATAGTACAGAATGGATGAAAGATGAGCATATTCATTTTATGTTTTGAACAACACATCAGGAGGTAATTTGAAAATGAGATGAGGTCGGCACCTGTCGTCCCAGCTACTTGGGAGGCTGAGGCAAGAGAATCACCTAAGCCCAAGAGATGGAGGTCACCATGAGCTGTGACGCCACAGCACTCTACTGAGGGCAACAAAGTGAACCTCTGTCTCTTAAAAAAACAAAAAATGATCTGAGGTCAGGCAAGGTGGCTCATGCCTGTGATCCCAGCACTCTGAGAAGCCCAGGCAGGTGGATTGCCTGAGCTCAGCAGTTCAGAGACCAGCCTAATCAAAAGTGAAACCCCATCGCTGCTGAAAATAGAAAAACTAGCCAGGCATGTGTGGGACGCCTATAGTCCCGGCTCCTTAGGAGGCTGAGGCAAGAGGATCGCTTGAGCCCAAGAGTTTGAGGTTATTGTGAGCTGTGATGATGCCACAGTGAGACCCCCTATCTCTAAATAACTAGATAAATGCTAAATAAATCAATAAATTAGGTAAATTTCCTAGGAATCAAAAACAGAGTTCTCAGTCAATAGAAAGAAACATGGATGTGTTCTAACAAATCTCTGTCCTGGAACATAATTCTAAAAATATATCATGTACATGTGTATGTGTGTGTGTATGTGTATACCCATATACATGCACACGATAAATTGCATGTATGTATATGTATGTGTTTGTATATATACACATACATATATATACATGCATATATACACACAGGTAAAGAGGCAAGCAAAACTCATAAAAAGATGAGATATAATATTTTTCAACAGAGTTTACTAAACATATCAAAACATTCTTCTATTACTCATGCATGCCTTATAATTACCTAGAGGTCAAAATAGAGTATGATATTCAGTTGTAATTTAAGGAAGGCATTTCTGGCAAGTTAAAAAACATAGGCCCTGTTCCTTACTGACATACCCAACAAGTTGTGATTGAGAGAGAGAGAGAATGAAGTTCATGGGTTTTAGAGAAAGGCTAGAGGCAAGTGGTCACCAAATGACAGTGAATTAGCCATTGATGGCACCTCTCTGCTCCCTCGGCATGGACGTGGGCCACCACAATGCTTGGAGAAAGTATCAACATTTTTTTTTTGTTTTTTTTTACGGTTTTTGGCTGGGGCTGGGTTTGAACCCACCACTTCTGGCATACTGGGCCTACTCCTTTGAGCCACAGGTGCCGCCCATCAACATTTTTCTTAAAGGAAGAGAAGGCCTCACAGAATCCGCTCAAGGGAGTGAATATAAATTCTGACCTTCATTATTTAAAACAAATGAAGACCAAGTCTTTCCAATCAGTTGTGTCAATCCATAAAAGAACCCTCTCCAACTCTTGTATAAACTTCTGCTGTTGAGGGAATCACTTGAACACATACCTGAAAATACACCCTTAAGTTATGGAGTGACTTGAAATCTTGGCAGATGTTCTTTAATATTTTTCTTGCAAATGTTGGAAGATGTCACAGTAAGATAAGCATATTCTTTCTGCTATAATGTAGCTCACAGGTTTAGTAGATTTGTAAAACCACTCTTAAATCATGATAAAAATCTATTTGATGACAGTATTTGTCCTCTGTTTTCCCATGATAATATTTTAATTAACATTTATGGAGCACTCACTATGTGCTAAGGGTTTTATATGTGGTATCTTACTTACTTACAACATGAGGTAAGTGGCATCCAGTAAATTGAATCACCTAATTTTCTGAATGACCTGATGAATTGCCCTACCTTGCTGGCCAGGAATCCGGGGAATCAGTCTTCCTGATCTACATTTGTCCTGGTCCTAGTTTGGCTTGGTGCCACCTGGTGCCACCTGCACCCTTTAGCATAAACATCAGTGGGGGATAATTCTAAGTCCTTTGGCTAGTTCTTCCAAGATAGTGGCAATTATTCCAAAATCCTTCTTGTTAGGTGGCCCTCATTTCATCAGTTACAGGGAGAATGAGCCAGAGGAATATTTGGGGTAGAGGGACCATCCTCTACTTCTCAAGATACTTCTTTCATGAGTTTATTTCAGAGTTATACTATAGTATAGCCTCCTTCTCACAGATGATAATGCTAAAGGAAGCATACAATTGAAGGGACTTTTCCAAGGTCACATGGGCTGTAAGTGGCAGAGACAGGGGAATCTCATCTGGTGCAGTCCAACGTATCCATCTCAGGAAGGAACATATGCCAAGGAAGATGATTATTAAATTATCGTTAATGTGAACCCTTGTAATTACTCTCATCACTTTCTTTAGGCTTATCCCCACAGGGCATTGCTAAATATTACTAGATTGTGATTATAAATAGATTTGTCCAGGCATTGCTCTTTTGTGCCAAAGCAGCTCTTTCTCTATAGAGAACTTGGGCCCTGGAGAAGCCGTTCCCTGTCTTCACTCAGTGAGCACCACATTCTAGAAGCATCTCTTTCCTTCCTGATATTCAGCTTCCTTCACCTGTAGACTCAACTGATGAGTGCCCGGAGAGTTTTTAGGAAGAAAACATTCAGGCTGATCTCCGTCTACGGTCAGTGCCCAAGTTAGTACATACCCATGAAATGTTTATCGAATAGGTGAATGAATGAATGGCTAGGTCATTGGAATTCCTCAATCAGTATTTTGAAGGTATTTTGAAGATCTGAGTGGTCATAGTCGGGAGCTGCACTAGCTCTGCCTATGGGGGATAATTCCCTCGGGGTCTGTGTTGTGGCCTGCCATGCCAGTTGGCTGCTGGGGTGGTACAATCGTGCCTGGGAAGGGACATGTTGCCCGCAAAGAGCTGACCATTTATACATGTATGATGAAATAAGACACAGGCAAAAAGAAGGCCTGTACTTGAAAGACTTAACCCCAGGAATTTGAGGGAAGCATCGCTGACATTCATAGAAGGTGATAAAAATGCAGTTTGGGTAGAACAGGCCCTCATGGCTGTTTCCTTGGACTGTGTTCTTCTATATGGGTTGGTGGACTCTTGTGGTGCTAACCACTTCAGGCCACAGGATGATGTGAACAGAACAAGGATGTGCTTTAGTCAGAACCTACCAGGGTGGCCATCCTGGTGCTTTATTACGTACCATGTTGTTTGGTAAATAGCCCTGCTCTAAGCCCCTCAAGTGTTATTCCATATCCCCCTGGGATTCCTGGATGATTCATCACCTGAAGGACTGTTAGTTGCTTTGCTAGGAGAGAGGAAGCTTAGGACCTCATGGCCAGTGGCTAATCAAATTGGTCAGTGCCAGTTATGTTGAATGCTTCCCCTGAAAAAGGGCTTAGAAATATTTGCCAAAACATACCTGATTCAAGTCCCACTTCACCATTTAATGGGCTTAAGTCCTCAAGGTACCACCCTGCGTCATTCCTTCTCTGAGCATGAGTCATGTTAATAATTATCATAGCACCACAGAATTGTTCCCAGGACTGAATGATGAGAAGATCAGTTGCCAAGCATAACAGTATTCTGGCATACTGTAGATATGAGAAAAGGTAGCTTTTTAATTATAGAACCAAGTTCCCCTGAGAGATAAAGACCTCATTCATTAACCTTTGGGCACAAGAAGTCTCAGAACTCACCCCAACTTCTGTTTGAAAAAGGGAAGAATAGTGGAAAGGGGAAAGAAAGACATGAAATAGAAGGAGGGGTAGCAGAGACTTGAACTTGTAGTATGAACCACCTTTGACAAATAGGGACTTTGGACAGAGGCACTTTTTCTCACTTTCCAGTTGGCCCTGGTTCTTAAAAGTGGCAAAAAGTAGATGTCATGTTTGTGGACGATTTTGTTCACTTTTAAAACCAAGTTTATTTAATGTGGATTTGGAACCAAGAAAATCAATAAAATAAGCAGCTTTGGGAGCCAGAGTGAAGGCAGTTGAGAAAGGACAGAACTCCAGAGGACTCTGAGGCATTATTCAGGAATCTTTGAAGTTTA
This sequence comes from Arctocebus calabarensis, assembly GCA_963573935.1. NCBI lineage: Eukaryota > Metazoa > Chordata > Mammalia > Primates > Lorisidae > Arctocebus > Arctocebus calabarensis. The sequence goes on along the minus strand of CAUYON010151722.1, from coordinate 33,752 downwards.
TTCAGTCTGGTATTCTAAAAAAAGGGAGAAGAAGAAAAGATTAGTTCAGCAGTAGTTTACCTTAGACCGTTAGAAGATGGACTTTAGCCAAAGCAGACTGCCAAACACCAAGAGAAGGTGGGGAAAGGAATCATTTTTAGTGTTGTGAGAGCACTTTAGTAGTGTTTCTATGAGAGTTTCATTAGTCATTGACATTTTATGCTGTTTGGGTAAGTTTTGGTATTCTTACATTCCTCATTTTCACCTGGTTTGTTCACCCATACTTCCATTGAACTGCAATTAAGCAGCTACCATGCCTAGCTTTAAGGTAATGGACAAGGAATCAAATATAAGCTGGGGAATATGGCCCTCCAAGAGTCTCAACTATTGGCAGTCATGTCTTAATGTAGTCATCTCAGCACTGAACACTGCTGACCTGTCTAACCTATAGGATATTGCAGAAATTAAAGTATATGACTTCCCTGGATAGGCCAAGTGATCCTCCCTTGGATCACTTTCTTTGGGGAAAACCAGCTGCCATCTTGTGAGGGTGCTCAAGCGTCCTGTGGACAGGAACTGAGGCCTCCTGCCAACAGCCACGTGAAGGAGCCATGTCAGAAAGCTGATTCTGCTGCCCTAGTTAAGCCTTCAGGTAATTACAGCCTTGGCAACAATCTTGACTAAAACAGCATTTGAGACCCTGAGCCAGAACCATTGAGCCAAGCTGCTCCCAGATTTCCGACCCACAGAGATCTGTGTAATTACTGTCTTAGTCCACTTATTTTGGGGATAATTTGTTACAGAACAATAGATAATAATACAATTAGAAACTTAATCTTTTAGCTGTCCATTGGGAGAGTCCACAACGATGGGGGTTTTGTGTCTGTATCTCTTCTCCAAGAACAGGTACTGGCCCTCGTCTTTTAGGGCTGAGAGCCAAGTCCTGGAGTCACAGTCAAGTGGTTATTTGCAAGCTCCCAGTTCAGGGAACAGATTTGGACTGGCCGTGGGACATGAGACTGTTCGAGGCAAGATAGCTCTCCTTCTTGGGAATCATTATAGGTTAATGACAGTGTGGAGTTGTTTCTTGTTTTGTTCTTAAAACAATTATTACATTTTCTTTTTTCTTCCAAAAAAAATTAACGGGCTTGTCTGTGTTTGTAGTAGAACAGGTCGGAAAGAGTAGCCTCCAAGAAGCTGTGTCTGCTTGTCTTTCTTAATTGGTGAGGATTTTCTGGACTCATTTACCCACAAATTTAAAAGACGTGATGAGTTTTCAGGGAGAACTCTTTAGCATTGAGATTTTCCATTGACTTTTGTCTACTTCTTTCATGTCCTCTCTGTTCCCAGCCCAGCAAATATGCCTGTGTCTCCAGGGAGAAATTTGTGTTGGTTGCATCTGTGGTTGGCCTGTTACTTTTCTTTCTCCACTCAGCTACCCCCATAGTTTCTCTGTGGCTTGTGGTGGGTTCATAGTTCTTGACCTCAGGCCTCTCACTGGTCTCAACATCACTGGCAGCTCCTTTGGAACAGCTGACACCCTTGAGTTCTTCGTGAACCCGGGGCCACCCCGTTCAGTCTGCCGAGAAATGCTGATCACTTCCTTGGCTTTAGAAGATCTCATTTGTGGCACTATAAAGTCATCTTTAAAATCCCACATTCCTTTTTGGATTTAGGTATTAGCCTCCCTGGTGTTAAGAGAAAGACAATTGTTAACGAATTAGGGAACAAAATCACACGATAAAGCTGGGCCAACACAGGCTTACTGCAAACTGCTTCATTAGTACTTTATTTTCCCACACGCGAGCACGAGCACACACACAGGTTCTCTTACAGTTCCAGAGGTCTCAATCCAAAATGAAATTTACAGGGCTGAAATCAAGATGTCAGCTCTAAACTGTGTGTGTGTGTGGGGGGGGAGGGATCTGAGCGGGGTCAGTTATATCCAGAAGATGACCAAAAAAACACCTGTGAAAGTTTTGAGAAATTCTGTGATAAAGATGAATCAACAGATAAATATCATGATAATTTTGTAAAGAAATTTTACCCCTAGGCAGTGCCTGTAGCTCAGTGAATAGGGCCCAGCCCAGCCAAACTGCAACAAAAAAAAATAGCCGGGCATTGTGGAGGGTGCCTGTGGTCCCAGCTACTTGGAAGGCTGAGGCAAGAGAATTGCCTAAGCCCAAGAGCTGGAGGTTGCTGTGAGCTGTGACACCATGGCACTCTACCAAGGGTAACAAAGTGAGACTCTGTCTATAAATAAATAAATAAATAAATAAGAAAGAAATTTTACCCCTATTTAGTGAAAATCCATGCAGGTTTTTTCACTGAAGTTATCCGATTTAATTGCATACAATAATTCTGTAAGGTAGCTGTAATCGTTCCTATTTTATAGATTAGGAAACTGAGGCCGAATATGATAAACCATTTTGTCCAAGACCACAGAGACTCAGGAACTTCTCCAGCTAAGGGACTAAGGCAGCTGAGCCACCAGCTCCGTCCTTTCTTTGGCCTACTCTCACTGCTCATAGCGGGTCAGCAGGCCAGCAAGGTCAGGATCTACTGGGAGCCTGTCAGAAAAGCAGCATCTGACATGGCACAGTGGCTCACGTCTGCAGTCACCACACTTGGTGGGAGGCTGAGACTGGAGGATCATTCGAGCTCAGGCGTTTGAAGCTGCAGAGGACTAGGGTCATACCACTGCACTCCAGCCTGGATGGCAGAGAGAGACTCTCATCTCTAAATTATATGAGAAATGCGGAATCTCAGGTCTGAATTTTAATGAAAATCTGCAGGTGACTTGTGTGTACGTGAGAAGGGGAGCTGTTCCCCACCCCTGAGTGGAGTAGACATGAATTGAGCATTCCCTGGGTGCTAAGCCTGTAGTGAGGCTGCAAAGACACTAAGACCCAGCCTCTGCAAGGAGAAACTCAGAGCTCAGGGCAGCAGACTGTAGTAACAGTGGTCACGGGGTGCTCAGAGGGCATAGAATAAGGACATGTCACCAGGAAGACGGCCCCTTGGAACTTATTCCTAAAATAAGTAGAAGTTAGTGATCCACTGTGGGTGATAACTGCAGCTCTGAGTTTGCATTATCCAGTGTCAAGTTCCAGTTCTGCTGCATCCTGCTGCTGTGTGATGTGGGGCAAGTTACTAAACCTCTCTGGGCCTCAGTTACTATATCTGAAATATGGGAAATCATAGCAGTATATGCTTGAGAGGGGGAGCAGCTCCCCTTTCTCACATACACATGGGATTAGAGATTTTCCTACAATTATAGATTGTACACTACACTAGAGATTTTCCTTACAATTCAAACTCAGCTGGTCTGGGGTCAGACCTAAGGTATAGGGCCAGGAAGCCATTGGTCATTTATATATTTATTATGAAGCTATGCCTTTCCCTCTAAGTACTGCTTTAACTACATCCCACCAAGTTTGGTGTGTTATATTTTCATTCTCATTAATTCAAAATATGTTCTCATTTCCCACGTGATTTTTTTCTTTTGCCCTCACAGTCAGTACTTACTGACTTCTTGGTATGTACCAGGCAGCAGCTTAGACACAGCTTCTGACCTTAAGAAGTTTATAGCCCAAAGAGGCATCAGATTGTTTGAGGGAGAGAGACATGCCTATGAATTTTTACAGATAGTACCAGAAGACTCTGTTCCAAATCTCTCAACCTAGCTCTTTTGACTCCCAAGGTATTTTTTTACCATTCTGCTGCTTCCTTTGAAGCAAAGCCTATCCTGGTCACCACTGTATTCCCAGTAGCTAACACAGTGCCTTGCTCATAGCAGCTGTTCATTAAATACTTGTTCAACAAAGTTGTTCTTTGGCACCCATGCATTTTGTCTCAATTCCTTTTCATCATTCTCTTCACCCATATGAGTTTGATTTAATTTCTCCAGTGTTCAGAGAAGACCCATCCAAAGGATATTTGTTACCGTAGCAGAGCTATCTATCTCTCTAATTGGCCTGTGGCATTTTCAGGGACTCTGTATGGGATCGTGTGGACCCCAGCAAACTAAGACCCTTGTCTGTTTCCTTTTCCACCCTTGAGCTGAAGAAGCTGCGCTCTCCTCCTGCCTTCCATCCATCACGGGCTGGGATGCATGTCGGGCCTCTGCCCAGACTGTTTGGAGTGGCACCAGCTGCACAGGATACATGAAATATTTGCTCCAAGGGATGCAAAAGTGTTGATCTGAGTAGGATCAGCTGGTACTCCAGGATAAAAACCATTTCACCATCTTTGCTGGGAAGTCACTGTGCTTCTCCTATGCTCAGCAGTTTTTGGGGTGCCATATTGTCTTCAGTCTTCTGGCCCTAGCCTGTCTTGAAATGTGGTCGGGTGTTGTTAAATAGCTCCACGTTCCTGCCAGACAGAGTGGTTTCTGTGGGGGGTAGTGGGATGGTAGGGAAGGGCCACCACCCAGCCCAGTCAGCATTGCTGTTTAGCTGGCATATTAGGAGGTGACTGGATGGTGAGCTTGACCCAAAAGGCTTTCTCCTCTAGGCCCACAGGGAGGCTTTCTTGTCTTGTTGTGGGAGGGGAAACTTTACTCTGGACAGATTCCTCTTCTGGGAGTGGGCATGGAAGATCAGAACTGTTTCTGTCCAAACCAGTTACTTGTTTCTTCTTTCTGCCTTTGTGGGGACCTCCCTCCCTGACCTTCACCTGTTGACTCACACATGCAGTGAGCAGCGTGGGTTCAGAAGCTGTGCTACCTGGTTTGGTTTCCTAGCCTTCCAACATCCCCTACCATTGCCTGAGGCCTTCTAAGCCTCAGTTTGCTCATCTGGAAACTGGGTGCAATCCTAGTACCTACCTCTTAAGGTTGCAAGGACTTAATAAGATGATGCCTGCGGAGTTCTCAGCACAGGGTCCGGGACTTGGCAAACATCTTACATATGTCTGATCTCGTTGCCTTTGCTCCTGGTCATAGCAGAGGCTCATGAGGTTTACTGTGGGTTTGACAGTGTTTTTAAAGAATAAATTCAAGTGTTGAAGTATCTGTGTTGTGCCTTTAGGGCACAGATACCTGCTAAGGAGATGGATAAGGGTTAGGGAAAGGAACGAGGCAAGAATCCTGATGCTGCCCCACAGAATGAATAAGGAAAACCTCTGGATTGGTGACAGCTGTGGTGGCAGGTGGTGAAGGAAGCTGAGGATCATGGACACAGGAGGGGTTTGGGGTGGGGCATATTGGAGCAAAGCCATCCCTGGCAGACAGTCTGGTATAAGCAAAGCAGAAAATCCAGGATGTGTCTGGACCCAGAGGAGCCCAGGAGAGGATGGTTTGGGGAGTAACGACGAGGCCTTCTGCTGGAGGGCGTTGAACACCAGGGTGAGGGCTGCAGGAAGCAGGAAGCAGGTGGGAGGCCCTGAAGGTTCTGTGTGAGAGTTGGATTGCCCCAAACGGGGGCTTTCGTGAGCTCACCCTGGCAGTTTCACCAGAGGAGGCCCTGGGGTGGAGAGAAGCCAGAGACAAAAAAATCACAGCCTCCAAAGGAAAAACTACCTCGGATGGTGGAAACGAAGGGAACGGAGTGGGTGGCAGGGATGTGAGAGGAGCCGTGAGGGGGACACATGTTCCTGGCTGGGGGGCCAGTCGGCTGTAAGGAGTGAGTGGTGATTGGGGGTCCCAGGAAGTGTGATGAAGGTATCCAGGAAATGATGGGGAGGCCCAGGTCTGCATGGAAAACATTAACAGAGCTCAGGAACTAAGATGCCGTGAGCGATCCAGAGGGGCAGAGCAGGAAGCCAGTGCTCTGTGGTCGGCAGCATGGGGAGCCTTGATGCTGGACCAGGCAGGGAGGACCAGGTGGAAGGGGCATCATAGAGGAACTTGGGAAGCCCGCTGGAATGAGAGCTTGGGCTTCCTAGGCAGAGAAGTCCTAAAAACACTAGCAGGTGTTCACCTGGAAACCCACCTCACGTCACCTAGAAAGTCATTCAAACCTGGATCTCTGGGTCCTGCCTTCAGAGGTTTTGATTCAGAAAGGCCCATGGATTTGCACCCCCAACAAGCAGTTCTGATGCTGATGCTGTGGGTGCCTCGGACCACGCCTTGCGCAGTGCCGTGCTACACCACGCCCTGGCCATCGCTGCCCCTCCAAAGCTCCTGCTGGGTCCACAGAAACCAGCGCAGGGCTGGCAGGTGGGTTATGGTGCACTCTGTTCCCGTGGCAGGGTCCCTCCCGGCCTGATGCTCACCTCCCACTGGTCCTGCTGGGCTTGTGAGCCTTTTTTCATTCCTGTTCTGCGTGGAGCTCCCTTGCCTCATCACCAGTTGGCCGTTTTGTAGTTGTTAAAACAGTTCACTTCTCTGGGACTTGTCATTCTAAGCCCTTCAATTGTGGGTGCCAACCGTGGCTAAGAGGTTGCCTGTGCAAAACACAGTCCACGGCTTCTGTATGGGACGGGTGCTGCCTGGGTCAGGCTCCACCTGCCCTTGCAAGAAGTAAACTATTCTATAAAGGATTCACCAGGCAAACCTGAATCCCCCAGGCCGGGCAGACTGTCCTGCTCTTCTGCCTCTCTCCCAGGTATTTCCAACCTTGGTAAAATGTGCAGAACCCTTGTGAGTGAGCTGCCTCCAGACGCTCTAAGATGAGGAATCCAGTTAATCAGGTTTGTCAGAGTATTTTGGAACATAAGAGTAAACAGGCCCAGAGCAAGGGCCCAAGAAGCTCTCATGAGGATTTTAATGCTCAGGTTGTACAGTATCCGTTTCTATTCTGGCAAAATATATATAACTTAATATTTGTCATGTTGGCCATTGTAAGCGAAAAATTCAGTATCATTAAATGCATTCACATTGTTGTATAACTATCGCCACTGTCTATACCTAAAACTTGTTCATTGTTTTCAACATAAACTGTACACCTGTTAAAACTGTAGTCCTCAAACCCCGGGCTGTGGAGCAGCACCAGTGTGTGGGCTGTTAGGGACCCGCCCATACAGCAGGGGGTGAGCAGTGTTTTAGTAGGTAAATGTAATTCTTGGCTGTGTGATTTTGCAGCTTTTTGGGGGTTCTGTTGTGTAAGCAAACTAGTATGGACAGTATGATTCTGAAGAAACTGGGCCATAGGTGGAAAAAAGTTGAAGGAGAGAGAATGAAATCTTAAGCCAGGAATTAATAGATGAATCAAAAGAAATTTTCTTAGGGCTTTCTATTTTCCAAATAGTTTTCCTTTATAATCTTCTGAGGCTATGAACTTAACTCTGTAGATCAGAGTGTAGATTGTCGCTCTAATTGCCAAGCTTTTTAAATATCGGACGTGTTTTATGCTTTTGTAAAATGCTCATCTCAGATCTTGCTGGTAAGGTCTTTTTGTAGAATGAGAAAGTGAGTATTCATACCAGAAGCAGGTTCCGACCCTGAAGGGCTTTCCCATCAAAGAGCAAAGAGAGTCTGACCCACCACCACCGTTGTCTGTAGGCAGGAAACTCGCCACACCACGGTCATAGGTGAGGCGGATGGCTTCCCATCCTGTTTTGGTCGTCAGAATAAAAACAAGCGCCAGAAGTTTGGGTCTAAAGGATGCTTTCCTTTTTCAGTCTCTGCTCACTTTGTTGTTATTTTTCTTCAAGGGAGTCACAGGGCAAGCCTCAAGCTTTAGGCTCTGGCTCCTGATGGGGAGGCATTTGGTTATTCCAAATAACTGGTGGAAAGGTGGAGAGGTTAAACGGAAGTCATGTAAGGGTGACAAAGAGATTAACGGATGACTATTTGTAAGTGCTTACTGCCTACTAAGAGCTGTTGTAATGAGTAGTGCCACTTGGGGAGCAGGAGGGTCACCATCCCTCCATCCATTCTACATCCATTCATTCTTTCTCTTCCCAACCCCCAACTTCCTTCCATCCTTCTTTTTTTCCTTCCTTCCTTCCTCCTTACCTATAAAGATTCATCCATGGCCTGTTACATGTCAAGCATGTGCCCAACCCTTTGGGACATATCAGTAAACAAAGCAGAGTCCTTGCTTGCGTTCTCTGAAGGGGGAGACAGCATGGGTAATTAACAAATATACCGCCCCATACACACAAACACTCATTCATTTATTTATTTCTCATTCATTAGTTCTAATACGTTAGTCAGGATCCTGTTAGGTGACTGAAATGACATAACTTTAACAAGAGAAGTTTAACATTAAGAATGATTAACTACAAGAGGCTATTGGCTACTAAGGGGTAAAGGGCTTGGGAGAAGCCACGGCTATGAGGGCTGAAGCGGTGCGCCCAGAGAATCAATAAATCTAAGGTCCCCACTAGCCAGGATCCAGACCAGACGTTCTGGCTGAGGCCCAGCACAGGTGGGACCAGGGAAGGATGTCTAAGGTGGTGCCCAACCATGGAAGTCATTGGAAGTCTGCGTGCAAGGGTGGTGTGCTGGGAAATGGCTCCCTAGTGGGCAGAGTTCGCTGCCCACAGGGAGGTGCCCTCTGAAAGTTCCCCGCCAGAGCCCCGCGGACCGGATTCCTCCTGTGTCCCTGCAGCGCCCTCTACTGGCGAAGCTTGACGTGGCTCCCGCTGGCAAGAGAAAACTCTTTGCTCCCGAGAGCCAAGGTGCAGGGTTTAGCGCTGAGAGGCAATGTATTGGTACGGATGCCAGTAACTGCCACGGGAAAATCAGCAGAGTGGGGAAATTAAGAACTATTAGGTATGGTGTCTGACAGAGAATGTTCAAGGAAGATCTCTCTGGGGAGGGTGACACAGATGGGAGCAGAGACCTGAAGGACGTGCTAGCCTCCCAAGCAGAAGGAACAGCAGATGCAAGGGCCCTGAGGTCACAGCAGTGTGGTGTATTTGGGGAACAGCAAAGAGGTCGGGTGCAACACAGTGGTGTGAACGAAGGAATGAGAGGGTGCCTGGGAATCAGCTTTTGCCCAGAGCAGGCCTGCTATGGGAAATGGGCATGCTTTAGAGAATCTTGACGTAGAAATGACCAGAAGTGGTTTATGTATTACTGAAAGGATCATTCTGGCAGCTCTGTTCAGTAGATTGGGGAGGCCTGTGGTGGTGAGGACTAAAGCCATGGTCCCGGTTAAGAAGCTACCACGTCTATCCAACCTTCAACCTCCAATGAGTTTGAAGAAGCTTCTGTTCAAACATAAACATGTGTTTAAAAGCAGTTAATATTCTCAGGAGTTTTGGAAATAGCAGTGATGGTTGCACTACATGACAAACATAATTAATACCACTGGATTGTACACTTAAAATGATTAAACAGATTTGATGTTATGTGATGGATATTTTACCACAATAAAAAAAGAACACCACATTTTTAAAAACAGAATAGCATAGAAGTGACATTACTTCCTCTTGGGTGCATCTTATCAAGGGATTCATAACGTACACGTATCTTCTTTCTGGAAACGTTAATCTTGATCACTTGGTTAATATGGGGTCTGTGGTGTTTTCCAGGGCAAAGTTGTAGATGATAAATAACTTTGGAGGAGATTAAAGGAGCAAACAAAAAATAGGTGACTATTATTGCCACCACTACCAGCTTATTCCAGGCTTCGGGCACTTGGGACCTGGGTGTGTTTTTTGCCCATTTCACAGGCAAGGAACAGAGGCTCAGTGAAATTGGGTAACTTGGGCAGGTCTTAACCCTGCTATTAAATGGTCTGATTGTAAACTCCATGAGGACAGAGGCTTGGTGGCTGTTCTGTTCACCAGAGTAGCCTAAAAGAATGCTAGCACATATGTTAGGCACACAGTAGGTGTCTATTATATTAAGATAGAGCCTGAATGTGTTTTCTGATTCCTCACTCCATGTTCTGTCCTCTACAACTTCTGACTCTGCCTCCTGGGCTGTCATTAATGAGCACTCCGCACCCCTAAGATTGCAGGAATGTCCAGCTGTTCCCCGGCACAGAATGGACTGTCCCATGGTCCCACCCATGGCTAGGGCACTGGCTGCAGCCAGAAAGCAAACATTTGGCTCTCCAAGGGACATTCCTCCCGCATTTAAAACAATGAGGCAGTGAGTTCTCTGTCCTTCACGTTAGCTGAAGTTTTATGGTACTGTGTTTATGGGAAAACGCTGTTACTATTCTTAGACCCACGGCGGTTCTCACTTATTCATAGCCCCGCGCTTGTGGGTGGAAGGAGAAGTTATAATAGAGTGCAGGTGCCTCTCATTGTTTCCCGCTACTCACTGGATAGTGTTTATTAAAAAGGAAATCACAGTGGTGTGTCTGGAGTTGAAGTCTGAACAAATAACCCAAAAGGAGGGGTCCCAGAAGGTGGGCAGGAGGCGACAAACAAAGAAAAGCAAAAACAAGTTTGAGCTAATTGGGATCAGGCAGCACTTTGCATGTGAATGATGAGCAGGGAGCCAAGCTGCAAAATAATTATTGGATTCAACCTTTGTTGGCATAATTCGCATACTTTTATGAAGGATCCAGCATTTAACACATTTTTCCCAGGCATTTAATGGAATTTGGGAATAGGATTCTGAAGGCATGTGGCTGAAATGAGATCCCTCTGAAACAGCACAGGGAAGTGTTGGTGTCCGTGCACACTTCCCACTTAAGTTTTTTTCTTTCTTTCTTTTTTTTTTTTTTCCCCTGGGACAGGATTTTACTCTGTCTCTCAGGCTAGAGTGCAGTGGCATCATCATAGCTCACTGCTAGTCTCAGGCGATCCTCCTACCTCAGCCTCCTGAGTAGCTAGTAAGGGTGGCTAATCTTTAAATTTCTTGTAGAAAGTACGAGGACTAGAGGTCATGCGCAGTTGCAAAGGGGCAAAGCAGGGAGCAAGTGCTTTGTGGTCAGAGGCAGGGGAGGCCTTGCTGTCGGACTGTGTTGCCCAGGCTGATCTCAAACTCCTAACCTCAAATAATCCTCCTCCCTCAGCCTCCCAAAGTGTTAGGGTTATAGGTGTAGGCCACCATGCTACACCTATAACCTCTTTTTTCCTCTTCTTAAAAAAGTCTATTCCAGGACTTTCTAGAAGAAAGGCTAGAAATTTTAATTCTAAATGAGTTGTGAATTACGGTGGGTGTCATAATCCCCATTGACCTGGATGTCAAGTTGGCCCATTCCCTGGAAGACCCGTTTTCTGTGTGTCTGTGGGTATCTGTGGGCACACAGACACGCATGTGCATACACGTGTATGTACACACGTGCGCATGCAATAGCAGAAGGCAGTTCTGGAACAGTCCATTGATCTGGACTCTGCGGTACTCCCAGGAGACTCTCTGTGCTTCCTGTCACTTAGACATCCAACAAATCTATTCCCTCTTTCAGCAAATTTCTGCTACAGAGTGCAAAGAGAAATTGAACATCATTCTTACCCACTCATGCTCTTGAAAGGGGGATGGACTCATGTCCAGCTAAATAGAATGCTGGGGCCGTGTGCTGTTGTGGATGAAGGAAGAGCCTTAACAGATCAATGCCTTCCGTGTAGGGTTAGGAAAGAATTCACATCATGGCCATGTTCAAAGGATGCCAGCCAGGAAGACAGATGGATTCTTTTTTTCTCATCTGAGAAGGAAAGGTCTTTCCGTACAGAGGCACAGCGAAAACCAGCTAACGGACCCTGAGTCCATGGACACATCCAGGGGACAGTGTGGGGTCCCCTCTGGCTCATACATCTAATTTGTGCTGGGAGAGAGGTGCCAGGCAAGTCTGGAAAGGTAGGTGAGGTAGACAGATGGTGAGCGACTTCGCAGCCCTCATCCCCAGAGTCAGAGAGGAGGAGTGACCCAGTGCCTACCTCCCTCCACCAGAGGTGGCCGAGTGTCCCTGAACTGCCTCCCCTCCTCATCCCCACCCCCGCCCCACCCTACCCTACCCCTGGCTGCTCGCCTTTCTTCTGCCTGTTCATTGAACTGAAAGATTATCAGGACTATATTCAGCCCTCGCCAATAATATCACAAGACAAATATATCTCCTGGGTTTGCAATTCCTGAATGTTTTGACTGCTCACGGCAAAGCCCTGGAGAATCATAGCGTGCCGCCCCCCGCCCCACCGTGGAGTTTTCTGGCAGCTTTTCATGAGTGAAACTCAGCCTGCCTTTTACCCCACCGTGATGTTCTTTTGTGGCTTGTCTACTCCAAGAACTGAAATACCCGGACTCCTTCCTTAGCTCTTGTTGAAATAGACCAGTCACTGCAGCACTCACAGGGAGGGCGTGAAGGGAACACATGGGCGCTAAGACTGCTCCCCTTCTCCAGCCCCGGGGGACACGATTCCCACCCCCGATCCTACTTCAAAGAGGACAAAAGCTTCTTCCTTATAGTCTGGACATGAGCCCGGGGACAGCCGTGCTTCACGTGGGGGAGGGGAAGTTGTTTTAATAATCATTACCATCGTTACCCTAGCGGTTTCATTTTTTAATTCGGCCAATGGGGCACTGGTGCTTGGTCCACTACTTTCTCCTGAGTATATGTCATCCTCCCTTTTGTCCTTGTCTGGCTTGACATTGGCAACTGGCGTATCCTGAGCCTCTTCGGGAGCCTGAGTCCTTCAAAGACAGGGTCAGTGTGTGGCCATCACGTCTCCATCCCAGGACTGTGTGATGACTCGCATCAGTTTCCCATTTATTTTTCTCTGCAGGACGTGACTGTGGATCCCCATGGATGTTCTTGGGCCTGTGGGGGGACACTGTAGCTAATCAGAAAAATCTTACTCCAGCTTCCAAACTCACAAGTTACTGGGAAGTACGAGGGAAAGAGGAGGGGCAGGGTTGGTTCAAAGAGGTGCCCCAGCACCCTCGAATGATCTTTTACCCAGGCCTTTTCTGGAAAGAAACTTTTGTATGTATGGACTGCAGGAAAAAAACAGGAGCACAAGTCAAGTTAGCTTGTCTCTTACTGGACAGGGTGGACGGCGGTTGGGAGCCTGGCATCTGACCCATGCTCACTGTGCAACTGGGGCAGGATAGACCTTCTGCTCCTCAGTTTTCCCATCTGTAAAATGGAGCCTCCAATTTGCAAAAAATGCCAGGCAAGTAGTGTGTGGGAAGCCTTGACTTGATCGCCACCAGCTTAGCACCAGCCGTCTGTGTAATGCTAGGAAGTCTTTGTGCAATGAACACATTTGGAGTCAGTACGGATGATGAGCTCCCCAAATCCTAGTTTTTTTTTAATGCAGCATGCATGTTTCCAAATGTTGCATGAAATTTTAAGATACATTTGCAGAAAATGGGGAAGACGCGGAATGAAGCTGAGGCCAGGAACGTTCTAGTGATTATTTTTTTCAGCATCAATGTTTCTTGGCTCCTGTGGTCCATTGTGGGATCGTTTGTCTTTCTCTCGCCTTTTCCTCCTTAGCAGACAGTGACATTGGCTCTGTGCCTTTTCGTGTGTCACCCGCCCAGCAGGATCTCTGCAGTGAAATGGAGGACTTTCTGGAAATATTCTGTGCATCATTTCGTACAATTGCTTGAAGTGTGGCCAGCGTGACCAATGCATTGGAATTTCAATTCAATTTAATGTAACTTGAATAGTGTCCATAACAGATGTGTCCACTGGGTGTTGTATTGGGCATCACAGTGTAAACCAGTGCTTTTCAACCAATATGCCATGAGAGGATCTTAGGTACGTCTCAAAAATTTGTAAAGACTATTAATTAGACTATTTTCAAAAGAAGCTCAAAGTACAATAAGTGTATCCTTCCTTTTTTTTTTTTTTTTTTTTGAGACAGAATCTTACTTTGTCACCCTCTGTAGAGTGCAGTAGCGTCACAGCTCACAGCAACTTCAAACTCTTGGGCTTAAGTGATTCTCTTGCCTCAGCCTCCCAAATAGCTGAGACTACAGGCCTGCTACAACACCTAGCTAGTTTTTGGTTGTAGTTGTCATTGTTGTTTAGCAGGCCCAGGGTGGATTTGAACCTACCGGCCCTGTTGTATGTGGTTGGCGCCCTAACCGCTGAGCTACAGGCGCGGAACCAGGGTATCCTTTCTTTAAACTTTTCTTTTTTTGATCAGCATAATTTAAATATGCCACAGACATTTAACTATAGATTCAAGTGTAGGATGTGATAAAAAAAAAAAGGTTGAAAAATACTGGTGTAGACCCTACCCACACAGGCATAAAAAGATACTAGCCCTGCTCCCAGGGAGCTCCCAGCTTTACTGGGCGTCACCTGTTTTCATGGACGGTCCCAGTGTGGCACAGTAAGTATTAACATGAAGACATGTACACGGTGCTGGAATAGCTAATTTTTCCAGAATAATCAAAAAAGCCCTTGTGGCAGATGCTGGCACAGTGTCCTGGGCCTTTCCCTAGGGAAGGAATCATTTTGTAAGTGCCTACTATGTGCACATTTTGTAGCAACGGTTACATTTCACCCTTACTGTGGGCCACCTGTCCCATGGATGGGAAGTCACACAGTTAGTTTCATAGCTAGATCCAGGTGCAGCTGGGTCCCCAAGCCACACCAGGCAGCCAGTTTCTGGATCTTTCCCTCTCACACCCTTTGTTGGGTTCCTCCCAACACCCCGGGGACGCCTCCGTCAGTCCGGCCCCGGGGGCAGGCAGATTTCACGTAACTGGCCCACCACTCCCTCGGTAAGGAATGAGGCCACAGCAAGACCGCAAACTAATAGATACGCCGGTATTTACTTCACGTCGGACCTCAGCGTGATTGATGCGTGTGTTGTTGACTAGGGTGTCATATGTTCATGCTGTAATCCTGGTCTCAGTATGACTGGGAGGATGGGGCCAAGTCATTTCACAATTTGGGTGAGCGTTCCAAGCTTCTCAGAAGACCAACACGGTAGAAATTCAAGGTATGAAATTCAAGGTGTGGTCTCGGAGTCATTTTGTGTTCAGAGCTTGTCTGCTGTGTGTTCTGAGTATATCAGAGGGGAACATGCCTCACTGGCCATGCACCCTCCTGTATCACATTCCTGAAGGGGTTACAGGGGTGCCGCACTTCTTTGGAAAAACTGTAAGAGGGAGTGCACGGCTGTCCCCAGCCCTGAGCCATGTCAGTGCCCTGCTCACGGAGACAGAGCTCAGACCGTGAGCTACTAACACTAGCTCACAACCCCCACTAGCTCTCCTTAGCTGCTCGTGGCCCTTCCTCTTCCAAGAAACACCCACATCGACTCAGCCTCCTACAGCTCCCCACATGACCGTGGCAGGGATGTGACACCCTCCCCACTGGACGGTAACCAGTTTGGTTCACTCTAAATACGGCTCCAGATGTCCAGCTATTTGTGGGGGTTGACAGGTCTGAATTAAACCTACGAACTTAATCTACAGTGGAATGCTTGTAGCTGGAAGGGATTCCTAGAGTTCCCGGTGTCACCTAATATTATCTCTTTCCCACTGGGAAGCATGAACAGGGTGGCTCTGGCCTGGTTCAAGCCCTGATCAGGGCACTGATGCTGCAGCTGCTGGGTACCCCTCCCAGGGCTCTGCCTTCAGCATACGAGCCTGTGAATAACAGTGTGTTATCATTCCCATTTTAAGGATGAGGAAACCAAAGCTCAGAATGTGGGCAGATGGCCCAAGTTCACAGAGCTGGTAAATGGTGCCGCTGGGATCCCCGTAGTCTGATTCAGGGGTGCCTTCTCCTCGTCGGGCGTTCTTGTCCCAGGCAGCAAGTTGGTGGCAGAGGTGGGATCTACCCTGAGCTTCTCACTTGGCACCTCCTTTGGCCCCAAAGAAGGAGAGGGGCCTTTGGAGCTGGCTGGGTTTAACAAACCATTTCTTCCAGCTCTGCCCCTTCTGCTGTAGATTAAAACAGAAGCTCTGCAGTGCAGCCACAGCAATCGCACGAAGCCACTGGGCTGAGTCTTGTCTCCTTGCATGTTGTCCTCACTGTCAGCATGTCTGGAACACAGTTGGTGGCAGTACCAAGGGAAAGCTGAATGTGTGCTTTTTTTTTTTTTTTATTGTCAGGTGTTGGAATGAATTATTGGTGTGGCCAGTGTGATGGTGGTTCCGATGCCTCAAATCCCTGTCGGCCCCCGGGGCCCTGTAGCTTCTGGCCAGGCTGTCCCCAACTGTGCCTTTTCCCTTCTGGCTGATGATGGCTGTCGGGCACTCTTCCTTTCCCCTCAAGGCCAGACACCTGTAACATTCTTCTCTTATCATCTCTGGAGGCTGGAGGTCAGGAGAGGGGTGTCCAAAGAGGACTTCTGTTCCCCAATACTCAGGCATGGACTAATTGTTTCATTCATTCATTAACTGATTGATCCATTGAGCTCTTGCCCCTTTGATTCGATGCAGAGGTAGGTACTGAAATAACATAGTAACACGTTAACCCTAAAAGGGTCAAACCTTAAGGGAGCTTACCTGGGTAAGGGGTGGGGTGAGGGGGAATAATGAATAAAGAAGTGAATTTGCAAAACAAATAGAGGCTGTGATGAGTGCAATAAAGAAATTAAACTGGACCTCCTGGTAGCAAACGAAGAGACTCAGGAAAGACCATTTCAAGAACTGAACTGAGGAATGAAAACCTTTCCTGCAATCAGAAGAGCAGAGAGAGAGAGAAAATTCTAGGCAAGGTGAACCAAGTGCAAATCTTTGAGACAGAGAAGAGCTTGGCCTCCCTTCTGGCAAGGACAGGAAAGGGGGCAGTGTGGCTGATGGAACACGGGTGGACACCAGCTAGGATTTGTCCTGAAGGAACAGAGGAAGCCACTACAGGGCTTTGAGCAGGGGAGTAACAGGTTCCAAGGACATTCCCTAAGGGCTGTCTGGCTGCCCTGGGGACTGTGGGTTCAGAGAGCAGCAGCGGAAGACGTCACAACTGCAGGGCCAGGCTGCAGCAGTGGCCTGAGACTCCCCTGCCACCTGCCCATGCCTGGAGGGTTCTTTTGCAGCTGCAACCTTGTGAGTTACCAAGTAGTTTCTGGAGACAAACAAATGCTGTTGTGCGTGACAGGTATATCAAGACAGGGAAACGATGACACATTCACCACCACTGAAGTGTTCGCAGGGAGTGTTGGGACCCTTGGCTTGTTCCCAAGCCTACGTGTCTGGGACTTCTTTAACATCTGCCAGGAACTGGGCACTCAGCTATAAATAGAGCTATTTTAGAAATTGTGTCTCTCGGTTTTCAAAAGTTGGAAGGACGGGAAAGGGAGGCTGTGTATTGGAGCTCAGAAATATGCACCCCACCTTGCTGTCCTCCAGCGGCACCCTCCCGCCTCTACCCCGCCCCCCACCAGCCTCCCCGGGAAGGAGGCGGCAGCTGTTTGAAGAACTGCTTCTATTTCACTACCTGGGGTTAACAGGTGTGGATGGCGCGGCCCACTGAGGGTCGCCGAGTTTTTTCCGCGGCTTTGTGTGCTTTCTTCGTTAGACTTATTTATCTCCTCTTCATCAAAAAGCTATTATTTCTCCTTTTAGAAAGATATAAATATGGTCTTAGCCATAAAAAAGTGATGATGATGGCATCAGCAGGCGTCCTGAGTGCTTCTTTGGCTGTTCACGACCTCTGTGGCTCTTCCCTTGGGAAACCACTTCGAGTTCTTGCAACAACCCCATAAAAGGAGTAGCTTGACTCTCCCCATTGAATAGGTAAACTGAGGCAGAGGATTCAAACACAAGCAGTATAGACAGTATGGATCCAAAACTCGCTCCCTGGACCACTCCCAGTCTTTGGTGAACCTTCTCTCTCTCTCTCTCTCCCCGAGAGGTAGAGGGGAAGAAATAGATCAGGCCAGTACCTTTGGTAGCAGATATAAATCATCACTTCGATTAACTCTAATTCCCTCTCCAGCCTTCTTGGCTTGGCTTCCCCTTGTCTCTGTCCTTCCTCTTCCACTCCCTCCAAGGTGGGCGACCTCTCTGCCCCCTGTTTCCATCCCTCCCGCAGTGACTTCTGACCTCACCTTCAGATGGGGGAACTTTCCCCTGAATTCTTCTATTTCCCTCTCCGCTTTCCTTCTCTGCTCTGAGCTCTGCTTGTCTCACCACCCACTCGAAGGTTTCGTCATCTGGGAAAAAGGGGAGAGCTCACTTCTCTTATCCCGGGGCAAGGCACTCCGGGGATTCTAAATATTCTCCTGCAGTGGGAAGGAAAAGTCATCCAAACTGCTTGGTAATTGAATTCAAGAGTGATGGACCAAAAATTGTGAATGCATTCCCTTCTCTGTACCAGCTAAAGAGGATTCTGTCTTTATTCCTCTCCCCTAATACCAGCTCTGTTAAGTTTCACAATTATGTCTTTCCAGTCTCTCTTTTCTCTATCCTGTTTTATTTTGTTTTGCATTTTTTCTGATTGTGTTATACGCATAGAATATATGTAACTTAAGGTATTTTTAACAACGTTATTAGTGCATTACAAAGGCCTCATAGGCTATATTTTATGAATATAGCACAATCAATTATAAGATGTGCTGTTATTTTATGCTCCACTAAGGAAAGAAAGAGCACTGTTGTTGCAGGTTTTGTTTTTTTTTTTTGGCTGGGGCCAGGTTTGAACCCGCCACCTCTGGTATATGGGACCAGCGCCCTACTCCTTGAGCCACAGATGCCGCCCAAAGAGCACTGTTAAAGAATTATCCAACGGTCTCTTCTCTTTCCAGAACTTGTTATTTTCTATCCATGGAAAGGCTCTTTTCACCTGTTTAGACCCAGATGTATCATATTTTAGGCCATGTCCATGCTTCTCGGGGAACACAGTGATTTTGAGTTACCATACCGAATTGTAGTGTGTGATCTTAATGTAAACATTTTTAATGTTGTTTAAACTCAACATGGAAAGCACCAAAAATGCCCTCATTTCCGCTAAAATGAACAGCTATGAACAAGTTCTCCAGAAAAACACACATGTCCCCTTATGGGTGACAGGTAGTCATCCTTTATGATGGCTGCATGGCAGGTGGGGCTGTTCCTTAACTTAACCCTTCATTGTTAGACGTTTGGATTTCAAAGTCGGTGGCTCACGCCCGTAATCCTAGCACTCTGGGAGGCTGAAGCAAGTGGATTGCCCGAGCTCACAGGTTCCAGACCAACCTGAGCCAGAGCTTACAGTGAGTGTGGGACTGTGCACTTTTGCCAGCCATGCTGTGGCAAGTGGGGACAGGCCTGGGAGAGTGGAGAAGACCCAGGTGGCCGTGCCTGGAGGGGATGGTGAAGTGTTAGCTGCCACAGCCGGGACAGACAAGAAGAAAGAGTCTGTACTCATAGCCCAGCTGTACTTGGTGCGATCTCCTTCTGGGAAACAGATTTCTTTTCACCAAGCGAGGGCCTCTGACTGATACCTGAGGATTGCAGGAGGTTAGTGGGTATGAGACTCAAAGCCGGGGGACTTAAGGAAGCAGAGGAAGGAGGGGTATTTATTGGGCACTAAGGCTTACCTCACATCCTTTACAAAGATTTGAATGAATGGCTTCCAATTAAAAGTGTTGATGATGGTGGTGGTGGTGATGATGATAGCGATGATGATGGTGGTGAAGGTTACATGTACCCTGCAACGCTCACGGCTCTTTACACGCAGAATCCTAACAGTGACCCTGCAAGTTCAATGCCATTGCCGTTTCCATTGTACGTGTCAATCACCCAATCTCTCAATCGTCCCAACAGGTAGACATTATTACCCTTTTGTAGATGAGAGGATTAAAGCTCAGAGCAGATAAGGTCCAGTTTATAGACAGCAAAGAGACAGTAAGTCAAGCCCTGACTCCTTTTGTGACCCTGATAACATCATAGGTCTCTGATATTCTCATTGGAACCGAAGAGTAAAGACTGAGCCATCTGTGGCTCTGTGTGGCTCTTCCCCATCGGGGACCCCTCGGACAGCGGCGAGTGAAGTTCTTACTGATGTGGGGGTTATTGATGAGGCAGATGGGAACACAAACTCTGGAGCCAGGCGACAAGCATGTGATTCTGAGCAAAGACTTCATCTGTCTGAGCCTCAGTCTCCTCATGAAGTGAGAATAAATAACGGCGTCTACTTCAAAGAGATGTTGGCAGGACTAAATGAGATGATACTTGCAAAGGGCATAGAAGAGAGCTTGCTGTCTGGCAGGCTCACTCACGGTCAGTGCTTACCATTGTTACTATTTTAGCCTCCCTACCAACAGGGTGGATGAGGCAGGGAGCCTGGTGAGCTGTCTGCAAGTTAGCCACCTGCAATCGTCATCAGAGCTCTTGGTTGGAGGTGTCCAACCACTATCTCCTAACCAGACTGAGGTCACCCTCCCAACCTGTGACCCCACATGGGGAAGCCATGTGCCCCTTCTGGAGTGGGTCAGTGGGACCCAAGGGTCAGCCTGGGCAGCAGCAGCCAGGGGAACATAAAACCACCTCCCCTGCAGCGCAGGTGGCAGCAGTGATTACAGCCAAGGAGAAGCTAAATTCTAGAGGCTTGTGCTGTCTCCGGGGAATACGCTAATTGAGAAATAACATCCATAAAAATAATTCAATACTAGTCTGTAAAACTAAAAACAATAACCAAGTGTGACTGGCTGTCTAAGAATTAAGCAAAGTAAGATGAAGTGTCTGTTGGCAGCAGGCGCTGCCCGGGAAGGAGAGCACAGGCAAGCTGAAGGCATCCTTCCTGCTCCCACCTGCCAGGGGCAGGTGCCACCTACGGCTGCAGAAATTCTCACCTCCGGCAGGAGCAGTTTCCAGCACCTTGCTCTGAATGTTTCCTCAGGCAGCAGCAGCTAGGAGAGAAGAGAGAAACTCAGTTAAGGCTGTTTGAGGGCCTAAGGTGGTCTCACTCTGGAACACGCAGCCCAACCACGAGTGGCATGTATGGGTGAAAGTTTAACAACTGTTGCACACACAAGGTCATTATAAATTACTGTTATAGTGTGCATGCAGCATATAACAAACAAACAAATAATAATAGTTATAATTCCATGGTATTCCTTCCTTTCAATCTGAGATAGTCAATTTTCACCAAATGCTTTTGCTGGTTTTTGCCATCATTGTGTCCTTACCAAACCCTGGTTGCTGTGTGTGGTTCCAGCGTGAGGCTACATCATGAATCTCCATGAATATCTTCCTTTGAGCCAACAAGTAAGGCGAAAGTGAAACAACGATAATGCATGTCAGACCTTTATTATTCATCACTTCTTTGCTGAGTCAGATAATGGTTTTCAAATATCGGAAGATCCGCTCTTCAAAGTTGTTCAGTTTTTTGTGTTAACTTGTATACAGCAGCTGCAGAATGGCACATGTTTGTGTTGTGTCTGTATTGATAACATTGTCTACGTTATTGTCTTCAGCCTAGACAATCAATAAAATAATAAATCACACCCGATATGTAGCGATTTTCTATTTCCATGGTGTAATTTCTTGTACGATGGCCAATTCTAAGTTACCGATGTGAGGTTCCTGTATGAGGGAGTGAGAAGAAACATGTAGCATGCGTCGTTATAAAACGTTCTCCCCATACACACACAATACAAATAATGACTTCAGGAACAGAGATTAAATAGTAAAATGCAGGGTGGCACCTGTAGCTCAATGGGTAGGGTGCTGGCCACGTACCCAAAGGCCAGGTGGGTTCAAACCCAACATGGGCCTGCTAAACAACAGTGACAACGGCAAATAACTGGGCATTGTGGCAAGCGCCTGTAGTCCCAGCTACTCGGGAAGCTGAGGCAAGAGAATTGCTTAAGCCCAAGAGTTAGAGGTTGCTGTGAGCTGTGATGCCACGGCACTCTACCAAGGGCAACAAAGTGAAACTCTGTCTCCAGTAGATAGATAGATAGATAGATAGTAAACTGCAGTAAAACGATTTAAACGTCATGAGTCTTGAGTATCTATTACTTTTGTTTTTTGGTATAATTTATTCAATTTACTTAAAAATTTAATATTTTCTTTCATAAGGTTTAGATATTCATGAATCTTACCGTAAGTCCATTTAAAGTGTACATTTCAATATATTTTTAGTATATTCACAGGGTTGTACGATCTTGATCACAACCTAATTTTGAAACATTTTCGTCCCCACGAAGGGAGCTCTGTGCCCATAGCAGTCCATTCATCCCCTCACTGCATCACTGTTTCATTTGAAGAGCTTATCATTCTGAATCGGAAGTGCTTAGGTAACATTTCCCACATGCCAGAAAATTTTCTAATAAGTGCTTTACGTTTTTCTCTTTTTTACTGTGGTAAGGTTCATGTAAAAGTCACCACTTTAACCACTTTAAAGTGTCGAATTCAGTGACTTGTTAGTACATTCACGGTGTTGTCTAATTCTAACTGTCTAATTCTAGCACGTGTTTGTGGCCCCCAGGAGGATCCCCACATCCTTTAAGGAGTCGCATCTCATTCCCTTCTCCTCCCAAGCCCCTAAGAACCGCTGACCGGTGGTCTCTGAGGATTCTCCTGCTCTGGATATTTCCCGGGAAGGGAATCCCGCAGTGTGTAACCTTTTGCGTCTGGCTTCCTCCACTTAGCACATTTGCAGGGTCCATCCGTGTTGCAGACCTTATCAGTACTTCCTTCTTTTTTATGGCTAAATAATATCCCAGTGTGTGGCTAGACCTCAGTACATTATTGATTCACCCATTGAAGGACATTAAGTTGTTTCTACTGTTTGGCTGGTGTGAATTACGTTGCTGTGATTATTGATCTGCCGTTTCTTGCTGTAAACTACTGTTTTCTCTTCTCCTGGGTATATAGTATTTAGGAGTGAAATTGCTGGGTCATGTGGCCATACTATATTTCACTTTTTTATGTTATTATTTGGGATTCATTGAGGGTACAAAGAATTAGGTAACACTGATTGCATTTGTTAGGTAAAGTCCCTCTTATAATTGTGTCCCACCCCCAAGAGGTGTGCCCTACACATGACTCCCCATCTCCCTCCCGCCTCCCCTCTCTCCCCTTCCTCATTCCCCTACCCTCCCCCCACCATGTATTAGATCATCTACTGCCTTCATATTAGAATTGAGTACGTTGAATTCTTGCTTCTCTATTCTTGTGATGCTTTACTAAGCAGAATGTATTCCGACTCCATCCAGGTTAATACAAAAGATGTAAAGTCTCCATCTTTTTTAATGGCTGAATGGTATTCCATGGTACACATATGCCATAGCTTGTTAATCCATTCCTGGGTTGGGGGGGCATTTAGGTTGTTTCCACATATTGGTGATTGTAAATCGAGCTGCGATAAACAGTCTAGTGTAAATGTCACTGTGATAAAAGGATTTCTTTTATTCCAGGTAGATCCTAGTAATGACACTGCAGGACCTCTATTTAACTTTTTGAGGAACGAAGAAACCATCAAATTGTTTTCCAAAGTGGCTGCACCATTTTACATTACCCTACTGATGTATGATGGTTCCGATTTATGCACATCTGTATTTGCCGACACATGTATTTTCTGTAATTTTTTTTAATTATACCCATCCTAGGAGGTGTGAAGTGGTATCTCATTGTGGTTTCAACCAATGACTGCTGACGCTGAGCATTTTTTTTTTTGTATTAAGTCATTTGTACATAGATCATACATTCATTTATGCCATTATGTGTTTCCATGTGTTGATTATTTGTACAAATTGGAGTGCTTACATGCTACTCATCAACATAGCTTTCACCTCATTTACCCAATTACAGCGTTAAGACATTTGTGTTCTACCCCTGATAGATCCAACTTGCACTTGCATTATGCTCCATAGCTGTGGTCCCCCTACTAACCCTCCCTCTATTAACCTCCCTCCATCCCTCCCTCCCTTCCCCATGCTCTTCTCCTTCCCTCCTTCATCCTAGGCTGTAGTTGTGTTGAACATTTTTTAAGGTGAACATTTCTTGTAGGACATGTCTGTCGATGAAATTCCTCAGCTTTTGTTGGTGTGGGAAAATTCTCAGTTCTCCTTTATACTTGAAGGATACTTTTGCAGGATATAATAGTCTAGGGTTGAGGGTTTTTTTCCCTTCAGCACTTTGAATATGTCATGCCTGGCATGTAAGTTTCCACTGGGAAGCCTGCAGTCAGACATGCTGGAGCTCCTTTATATGTTATTTTTTTTCTTGCTTCCTGTACAACCTTTTTCTTTTAATCCATAACCTTTGGGAACTTTATTATTATTAAATGCATTGAGGTGGTTGGTCTTGTTTCAGTTAATTTTTTTTGGTATTCTGTGACCTTCTTATACTGATATCTTTCTCTTGGTTTGGAAGTCCTCTGTTAATACTTCTTTGAATAAATTTTCTACCCCGTTCTCTCTCTCTCTCTCTCTGCCTCTTCTTTGATACCAATAACTCTCTCATTTGCCCTTCTGAGGCCATTTTTGAAATCTCATAGGTGTGCTTCATTCTTATTCTTTTTTTTTTTTTTTTGTCTTCTGACTGTATATTTTCAAAAAGCCTGTCTTCAAGCTCACTAATTCTTTCTGTTTGGTCAGTTCTGCTATTGAGACACTCTGACGCATTTCCTAGCTTGTCAATTAAATTCCTAAACTTTACAATGTCTACTTCATGCTTCTCTATGATTTCCATCTCTTTGTTAAATTTCTCTGATAAGTTTCTGAATTCCTTCTCTGTGTTCTCTTAAAGTTCATTGGGCTTCCTCAGGACAGCTATTTTGAACTCTTTGTCTGAAAGTTCACGTATCTCCATCACTCCAAGATTGATCACTGATACCTTAATTAGTTTGTCTGGTGAGTTTATGTCTTTTTGGGGTTCTTTATGCTTATGAATATTTATCAATGTCTGGGCATTGAAGAGTTAGGTAGGTATTTAATTTCTTCTTTGCAGTCTGGGCTTCTTTGCACCTGTCCTTCTGCAGAAGGCTTTTCAGATATCCAAAGGGAATTGAATGTTGTGGTCCAAGTGTTTGGCAACTGTCACATCAGCTCTGGAGGTGTCCCAAGTCTAGTAATGCTGTGACTCTCGCAGATGGGACTTGGGTGAGACTTGGGCAGGGAACTTGGGATAGGGGAGAATTCCCTGGATTACCAGGCAAAATCTCTCACTTCCTTCTCTGTGCTGGGCTGCTCGAGTTGGGGAGGAGTGGTGTGGACACTCCCTTATGGCCACCAGATCACAGCTGAAGCCAGCACAGTCTCACCCAGTGCCCACAATGACTGTTGCCTGGCTACCTTAGATATTTATTCAAAGTCAAAGGGCTCTTTAGTCAGTAGATGGTGAATCTTGCCAGGACTGGGTTCTTTCCTTCAGGGCACAAGCTCCCTTCTAGCCCAGTGTGGGGCCAGAAATGCCTTCCAGGAACCAAGGCCTAGATCAGGGACTTCAGGACTCGGTGTGGTACTTTATTTTTCTGTGGCTGAACTGGTACCCAAGATGTAAAACACAGTCCTCTGAGGTCTCTCCTTTCCTTTCTCCAAGTGTAAGAAGACTCTCCCTGACCTAAGCTGCACTTCCTCCAGTTGAGGAGGTGACATAGGCACTGGCTTGGCCACTCCTAGTCTATTGGCTCTGAGCCAGCACAGCTGCAGGAATTGCTCAAAGACAGCGGCCTTTGTGACCCAACTGCCTCATGAATTTAGTCAAGGCCCCAGGCTACTTGTTATAGCCATTGGTCAAGCTGGGAAACTTGGATTTGGGAGCAAAGAATTTCCCTCTGGCTGAGCTGGTCTAAGTGCTCCCTCCCTGGGCATCAGCAGAATAGCTGAACTTGACCTAGCTCCCCTGAATTGCTCTGCTAATCTTGCTTATTAATCTGAGAACAGGCTGAACGTGGTTGAACCAATCTAGGCTGGATTTGGCTAGAGCATCCTGTCCCCACCTCACGCCCTTCTCCTCTTCTTCCTGCGACTGGTGGGCTAGTCTGAGTGTGTTCTTTTCATGGTAAGTAAAGAAACAGAAGAAAATAGTCAAACATGTGAAGCTCAGAACTGGTCCCCCATCACTTCTTCTTGATTCTGGGCCAAAGCCAATCACATGGTCAGATTCAGAGGTAAGAATTGAAATCCCACCTCTAGACCAAGGGTTCTGCAAGTTTGCATCCAAAGAGCATCATGGACAGAGGTAGTGAAGACTTAGGGTCATCTCATGCCGAATTTCTTCCCAGCTTCTATTCAAATGCTCAAATCTGTTATGGTACCAAACAAACTATTCGGCTGCTCTCCACTTAAAAATACAAATTGAAGGTTGACTTCCCTCATTTTTTAGCCCATTTTGCCTTCCAGTGGCCCAGATATGACTTCATTTTAAAAAAAAATGAAATTATGCAGGTCATTAGCTCATAATGATTAAATGATTCTGGTTATTAGCATAAAACACAGCTGTCGTACACGAGAGATAACCTTTATTGTTTAAATATTATGCAGTGTGCCCACATGGCACACAACAGAAAAAAAAACAAAAAACAAAAAACAATTTATTTCCAGACTATTCAGCCATTATGGAAATGATTTCATTCAAAAATGTTAGAAATGCAATCCATCCTTTCTGTGGGGTAAACATTACCTAGAAGAGTTCCGAAGAGGAATCCAGGTCAGATATAATGACATTTTTAAAGCAGAAGAAGGTCCAGGGAGGGTAGAAAGGCCCATGGCACAGGCCAAAGTTCTACATAATACAGGCTTTCCAGTTGCAATCTCATGGGTTTGAATCCTGCTGTGGTCTGAATGTTTGTATCTCCTTAAAATTCCTTTGTGAAGAGGTAGGGCCTCTTGGGACGGAATTAGGTCATGAGGAGTCCTCATAATGAAATTAGCATCCTGAGTAAGTTACAGCTACTAATATCACTACTACTGCTGTCACCATCGTCTCTTCTCTTACTTTCGTTATTAGCACTACTGCCTTTCTGGCCAGAGAAGATGGACAGTCCTGTCCTCAGGCCATGAGCCTAGGCAGACCCTGTCCGAGGCAGAAAGGTGCAGGCACAAAGCACAGCAATGTCACCTGTGGCTGCTGGTAACTATCTGCCCTTGGCTGGGTCAATGACAAAGAGAACTGACTTTCTTTGAGTATGTTCCTCTGTGCCCGACGTACTGTAAATATCTGTGGTTGTTAGATTAATTTTTTCAGGATGAGATGAGCACTTGGAAGGAGTCTTTTTTTTTTTTTTTCCAGTTTTGGCCAGGACCTGCCTTGAACCCACCACCCCTTGGTATATGGGGCAGGCGCCCTACTCCTTGAGCCACAGGAGCTGCCCTGGGGGGAGTCTTTAAACCAGTGGTTCTCAACCTTCTGCAACCCTTTAATACAGTTCCTCATGTTGTCGTGACCCTCAACCATAAAATTATTTTCGTTGCTACTTCCTAACTATAATTTTGCTACTGTTATGAATCGTAATGTAAATATCTAATATGCAGGAGACCCCCAAAGGGGTCACGACCCACAGCTTGAGAACCACTGTTTGAAACAATGGGAGTTGGAGTCTTCAGCTGACCTTTGAGCTGGCAGTCTATCCAGCTGACCCATTTTGTGCACTGCTGGTTAAGCAGGTCCCTTTTTGGAGGATTGTGCTGGTGGTGACAGGGCTGGTGGTGATGATGTTGAAGATGATAGTAGTAATAGCTTAAATCTATGAACTGTTCAGAAGATATCAGATGTTGTGCTAAGTGCTTTACAGGCATTGTGTCACTTATATTTCACAGAAATTCTGTTTTTATGTACAAAGAAACTGAGGCACAAATACTTCCTATAACTTAGCCAAGATCTCAAATGGACTCAAGTCAGTCTGACCCCTGAAATCGGCTCTTACCCACCGTGCCATCTGTCTTCCTGGCTGCCGTGTAGGGAAGTAGGATGGAAAGGTGCCCTTGAACTCTGAGGGCCAGCCCCTGGACTATGACAAAGGATTTTCTCCACCCCCCACCTGGATGGAGTGCTCACAAGACCCTCTGTACCAAACCTGAGGCCACTGCTGGGTCTTCCTGGATCTAAAAAAGCCTTCAGGCGACTGCTTCTCATGCCAATTTTGGGGGACAGTGCTGTCCAGGAGTACCAAGCCCCATTTACCGATTTAATACTGAGGTCTAATCCTAGCTCTTGGAATTTTATTCTTTTATTAACAAATGGGTAATCTGCTTGGCCATGGCTCTGGGGATTGAAGTCTCTAGGGTTCCTCCATCTTCGTTTTCTCACCTATGAAATGGTGACAGTAATGACACACACCTGACGTACTCGAGAGTCAATGAAAGGACACATCGTCAGTAAAGTATCTAGTAGAATGGCTAGTAGAGCATAATACGTGCTGGCTGTTATTATTAATATTCAAATGGAAATAAAAATATAACATTGAAGTAAGCAAACAAAATGAATAGATGATAGATGAAGAACAAAATCAGATGATGCCTAAGATGAGGCAGAGAACATGTTGAATGTGTTATCCTTGGAAATTCTAAGACCCACTGGGGCAGTTGTTAGCAATATTTGCTCAAAGAGGGCATAGAGAGTAAATGCTTAAGGCTCACGATGAGAATGACTCTGAATGCCTACCTGTCACCTTTGGAAACACTCCTTGCCTTCCTTCCAGAACTATCTTTTTTCATTCAGGATAGCCCCACTGCTCTAACAAACAACTCCCATAGCTTCCACCACTTTGGGAGGCTGAGGCAGGAGGACTGATTGAAATCAGGAGTTCAAGTCCAGCCTGAGCAAGAGTGACACGAGACCCCCCCCTTCTATCCTGTCTCTACTAAAAATAGAAATAGCAGGTGGAGTAGTACCTGTGGCTCAATGAGTAGGGCACCGGCCCTGTATACTGAGGATGGTGGGTTCAAACCTGGCCCCAGCTAAACTGCAACAAAAAAATTGCTGGGCATTATGGCAGGTGCTTGTGGTCCCAGCTACTCAGGAGGCTGAGGCAAGAGACTCGCCTAAGCCTAGGAGCTGGAGGTTGCTGTGAGCCGTGTGATGCCACGGCACTCTTCCGAGGGTGATAAAGTGAGACCCTGTCTCTACAAAAAATAAATGAATGAATGAATTAATGAACTTCCGAGGGTGATAAAATGAGACCCTTTCTCTACAAAAAATAAATAAATAAATGAATGAATGAATAAATAAATAAATAGAAATAGCAGGTGAGAAGCTGCACGTCATGGCTGGAGCATGTAGTCTCAGCTTCTCGGGAGGCTGAGGCAAGAGGATTGCTTGAACCCAGGAGTTTGAGGTTGTTGTGAGTTAAGATATCACAGCACTCTACCCAGAGTGACAGAATGAAACTCTCTCTGAAAACAAAGAAAAAAAGGACCTAGGTTTGACATCTTGGGCTTGGCCACCCCCTCAAGCCTCCACATCTTTTGCTTGATCCTTAAAATTCAAACATCAGGCAGAGGAAGAAGAAATATAGGCACAGTCTTCCACCTACTTCCCTTTGGCCAGAAGTCAGTCATGTGATCATAACCACCTGCAGGGGAACCTGGGAAATGTAGTCTAGTGATACGTTTAGGAGGCAAGAAAAATGTTTTCAGTGAACACTTCACTGTCTCTGCCTTGTAGATGGCTTACTATTCTGCTTTTAAGCTGTACCATCTTATATAAATGATACCAGTTTTATTTTGCCTTTTGGAACAAAAATTAATGTCCATATTCATCACAACTATGTATCTGCTTATTAGTATCATTGCAGTGTATTAGAAAGGCTCTTGCCTGGGCTAGGAGCCAGAACTGTGGTTCAGTTCCCAGCTCAGCCACCCAGCCGTTCATTGCTACATGAGCTCAGGCTAGTCAGGAAGTGCCTTTGGTCCCAAGTTTCCTTGTCCACAGAATTGGGAAAACTGTACCTGCCCCGCCTGCCGCATTGAGTGTAGATGAGATGACATGGTCTGGGAGAATACATAAAGGAAGACATTATCTCAACACAGCCGCCTCCAACCTAAGAAAACAAAATTAGAAGGCTGTATTGTGTAACCATGCATCACACAGGTGTGCGTTTTTAAGTGTCACAGTGGTAAAAATGAATAAATAAACAATCAGATCTAGAACGGCAGCCCTGGCAAGCAGAAGCTTCTAGTCATTTCCCCCAAGTGCCTAAAATAGACCTATTCCTTAGCTCTGGTTTGTAGAGATGTTGTCCCGGGAGAGTGAGGGGCGGCCAGGAGTGCCAGGCAGAAGGACCAGGGAGGTCTGCTCCCATCTGCCTGCGTTTTCTGCCTGGGACCTGAGTTGTGTTAATATTTCTGTGCTTCTCTTTGCACATCTGAAAAATGGGAAAATCCATCCAGCTTAATGGGACAGTGATAAGGAACCAAAATGTCATGGAAAAATCTGGGGGCCAGACCCCAATGGAGCAAGGAGGAATCTTAGCTCCTAGAGTCTCAACTTCTCCTTTTGTTTCTGAGGAAACTGAGGCTCAGAGCCATGCGATGGCCGTAGATTGAGGAGGCTGGGCTGGAGCACAAGGTCATGACCCCAAAGCAGGTGCTCACCCAAACCTGCTGCGTCATCTCTGCGGCGTGCGTGAACAAGCCCACTTTGGAGAAGTTCAGCCACCAAACACAAGGATAGCTTTGTTAACTATTTTCAATTCAAACTGAGGTTATGATCGGGGCTTCTGGAATCTGGGGCAAAATGTATAGAAGTCAGGCTCAGATGGACAGGGCTTTTCAAAAGCAAACAAAACAGTACTTTTCCCTAGCTTGCGGTCAAATGTCAAAAAAGCTAATAACAGAACCAGAGGGACCTAAGGATGTATAACCCACAAATGAAAAAGCTGATGAGATGAGAGAACAAAAGATACATTGTCATTAATATGCTGGGGTTTTGTTATGTACTCACGCCCCAGGAAGTACTGGACAGGCCATACTTGCGTCCTTAGGCAGAAAGCATCTTATCATTCCCCAGCTTAGCTGTGCAATATAATCTCCCATCCCCCAGGGAGTTGTTGGGGCAAGTGTGTGCTTTTTTTTTTTTTTTTTTGTCTGTAAGTGATTTACAGTGATTCTTTCCCTATAGGTTTTTCTTGAAACATACTTGTTTTTAATTTCTCCCCATCTCAGGGGTAAATAAATATATGAAAATTAGCCCTGGGATGTATAGCCGAGTATAACAATGATAAATGATGTTGTGTGTAATTTTTCTACTATTAACATAAAGTAATATAAACTGAAGGACACCAGTCTATTGAGAGACTTAGAAGCTAATGTTCCATATCAGATGCGGGCAATGTCAGGGCTGAATACAGATTAGGCAGTGTCCTTTTCTCCCCAGGGGAATTAAAGTTTGAGACACCACTCGCTGCCAGTGGTTTTACGGCATTTTGTTGGGGCCGGTGGTGCCTTTCTTGGTCTATTAATTCAGGAGCCGTAAATGGCAGTGTGAGCAAAATACTTTTCCAGTGGGATGCATTTCATTTATGTCTGCCTGGATCGCCTATACCTCGTCAATCCATTTTGTCACAATAAGTGTTTTTAAATTGTGGAGATTACCTCCACTTCATTATGGTTGCCGGCATTCGGTGGCTCATGCAAGGCTATTACCCGAAGTTAGGAAATATTTAAAACTCTGCCTTTCTGAAGGAAGAGGGAGGCAATGCAGAAAAGTTCGTGTGGAGTTAGTGTTCTCTCTTGCTGTCTTTTCCGCAGAGAGTTCATGGCCAGGCTACGTTCTGCAAGAAGGAATGAAAACCCCCAGGGTAGATGCGTAGAAAAATCTCATTCTCTCCCTCCTTTTTAAAAATTTTATTGTGTCCATCTGGATTAGCAAACACATGTTCAAAACTACGTGATTGCAGGATTTTTAGGAACTCATCCACATTTAAGGTTTTCCTTACGCCATTGACTTTCTCACCGGTGACATAGTATAAAGGCTGGAGGCATTTTGTTTTAAAATCAGAACATGGCATTTTAGAGCTTGAAAATCCACTCCAAATCTCTCCTTATGTACATGCAAAGGAGGCCCAGAAAGGCGAAAGGACTTGCCCAAGGCCATACAGCTCCCTGGTGGCCCAGCTCAACCTTGAACCCCATTTTCCTTGGGCATTTTGTGTGCTGACCTTTTGGCTACTCCATGCTGCCCCCTCTGATGTCTTCCAAAAACACATCAAAGGCAATATGGAGAAGATGAAGGGGGACTCAGGAGAACAAATCTAATTAGGGGTGTTGGGCTGTGTTGACAGAAGTTGCCACAATTATACCCAACATAAAAATGCAGATCGCTGGAAGGTCCAATCCCATTGAAATGCATCTTGGATCTTGGCCACAGGGTTCTCCGAAGCCTCTCCTGTGTCCAGCACCAGAGGATTGGGGTTCTCATGAAGTCTTTTTCCTCTTGCACCCCATTCAAGTGGGCAGAAGGGAGCAAACACTGGGGTTTTTCCAAGCACATTGTTATCTTTCGGGTTGGCTCTGAGACGATACGTTTGTCACGGTTCATAAATTTTATCTTTGCACTAAAAACAGGGTTAGAATATCTTCAATGCAATTATAAAAATGTATTAAAACTGAGAAGGAGAAAAAATACGGTGGGAGATGCGATTTTAATGATTGTATAAATGTTCACTGTTCCGTGGCAAAAAAAAGTCGGGCTTTTTCAGCTCTAGTATTTCAGGGGGAAGCCAAGGCCTGGCTTTCCATAAATGGGCACCCTGAGCTTTCAGGACAAGGACACACAATGTGGCTGTCAAATTCCACTTGGAAGGGGGCGGAGAGGTGGAATCCTATGGTATCAGCAGGTTGTGATTCTACAGGAGCTCCCGGACACTAGCTATAAAAATCACCAAAAGAGCTACCCCATGCAGTTTCCTTCCTGTAGAGACTCAGAGCGCTGGGAACAGAGGTAAGCGTGTGCGGCCAGAATTAGCCCGTGTCGTGAATTGCCATGTAGAATCCATCCTCCCTGATGGGGTTTGCCGTTTGCTTCCTTGGCCTAAATGGTTTGCAACAGCTGCTAACAACTAAAAAGGAAGCCAAGAACATTTGAGGGGGTTCCTAATTTCAGGCCACTTTTCAGAAGGAGAGACTTGTTCAACATCCCAAATGCACTGTAGGCTAAAATCAGCAAGTCTACTGTGTACCCAGCAAGTGGTGACCACAGCAAACTCTGTCTTCTCCCTCCGTGAACTTGACATTGTTTTAGGTCAACGGACAGTCTGAAGGATTAGAAAGTTATCACAGAGTGTTCTCCAGTAGAAATCATCAAGTACCAAGATCTCTCTAAAATACAAAATAAAAAAGAAAGTAAGCATAAATATCACCTCAGTTTATTTCTTTTGTAACCACAGTTTTCCAGGCATTTTTATTTGTAATGCCCTCTCTAAATGCAGTCTGAGTTGATTAAAAAATCTGGTTCTGATGGATGGGAGGAATTCTTTTTTTTTTTTATTTTAATTGTTGGGGATTCATTGAGGGTACAAGAAACCATGTTACACTGGTTGCATTTGTTAGGTAAAGTCCCTCTTACAATCGTGTTTTTCCCCCAAAAGGTGTGGCACACACCAAGACCCCACCCCCCTCGCTCCTTCCCTCTCTCTGCTCTTCCTTTCCCCACCACTCCCTCATTCTTTCTCTCTCTGCTCTCCCCTTCCCTCACCCCCACCATGAGAATAATTGTCATTAACTGTCCTCATATCAAACTTGAGTACATGGAATTCATGCTTCTCCATTCTTGAGATGCTTTACTAAGAATAATGTGTTCCACTTCCATCCAGGTTAATACAAAGACTATAAAGTCTCCATTTTTTTAGTGGCTGAATAGTATTCCATCGTGTACATATACCACAGCTTATTAATCCATTCCTGGATTGGTGGGCATTTAGGTTGTTTCCACATTTTGGTGATCGTAAATTGAGCTGCAATAAACAGTCTGGTGCAAGTGTCCTTATGATAAAAGGATTTTTTTCCTTCTGGGTAAATGCCCAGTAATGGGATTGCAGGATCAAATGGGAGGTCTAGCTTGAGTTCTTTGAGAGTTCTCCATACTTCCTTCCAAAAAGGTTGTATCAGTTTGCAGTCCCACCAGCAGTGTAAAAGTGTTCCCTTCT
>CAUYON010151718.1:0-34712 GCA_963573935.1 Arctocebus calabarensis | reverse complement strand
AAAGTAGATGGGTGTCTTCCTCGAGATGTGATCTCACAGCTGGTGAGGGCTCCAACTCTGAAGCCAGCTGCACATTGTGTTCCATGAATTAAAAAGCTGGGGCTGTGCCTGTGGCTCAGCGAGTAGGGCGCCGGCCCCATACACCGAAGGTGTCGGGTTCAAACCTGGCCTTGGCCGAACTGCAAAATGAAAAAATAGCTGGGCGTTGTGGTGGGAGCCTGTAGTCCCAGCTACTTGGGAGGCTGAGGCAAGAGAATCGCCTAAGCCCAAGTACTAGAGGTTGCTGTAAGCTGTGAAACTATGGCCCTCTGCTGAGGGTGACAAAGTGAGACTCTCTCTAAAAAAAAAAAAAAAAAAAAAAAAATTGGAAGATCACAGCAAGACACATCAGGGTTAAGATGGAAGCTCTGCCCCCAATGGTTCTGTAATCGCTCTGTACCTCAGTTTCCTTACCTGTAACATAGGCATGAGAATGCCTATATAGGCTGGGCGCCTGTGATTCAACGGGCTAAGGCACCAGCCACATACACCTGAGTTGGTGGATTCGAACCTGGCCCGGGCCTGCCAAACAACAATGATGGCTGCAACCACAAAATGGCCGGGCATTGTGGCGGGCGCCTGTAGTCCCAGCTACTTGGGAGGCGGAGGCAGAAGAATCACTTGAGCCCAGGAATTGGAGGTTGCTGTGAGCTGTGATGCCATGGCACTCTATCCAGGGTGACAGCTTGTGGCTCTGTCTCAACAAAGAAAAAGAGAATGCCTATATAGAAAGATTAGATGAAGTAATTGCATGTAAAACACCGGGAGGTAATAATAAATATTTAATAAATACTACATCCTTGCTCTTAAAGGAGTGAAAGAAGGATTTGGAATATTGTTTGAACTGTAAGATGAAGGGTTTGTGTAAGAACCTAGCTAAGCACAGGTCTCACTGGCCTGGGATTTGGGTCAGAAGAAAAAATTGCTTCTAAAGTGTGTGAATTGGAGCCACAGGACCTCACTATCCAATGGGACAGGTCGCCCCAAACCTAGGAACTTGGGAAGCCAAGCCAATCTTGGTCACAGGCTCTGGGGAAGGGGCAGGTCCTAGAAAATCGGACAGTCCTGCACAGGGCTGAGTTGTGGCTGGGCCCTAGTTGCGTGTGGAGGGCCAGGTTGTGGGAGATGAGTGGCTGGCCGATAATCCTAGTTGGTGCTGGCTTTCTGTGGTCAGAAGAACTGCCCCTTCAGCCTTGACCTCTGTTCCTATAATCATGGCTGTATTTTATCTTTGGCAAGTTCATCCCCTGGCATTTGGCAGGGCAGGGAGGGGGAAGCATTGGCCTGCTTCTCCTTCTCTGCTGTTCCTCCTATTCTAGTCTATTTAGTAGCTCCCCACCCTGCCCCACCCCAGACACCCCTACACAGTTTTGCCTCTTTTTCTCTGCATTGCAGGCTGCTTTACTTGTTATTTTCTTCTGCTCCCTAGCTTGTTCTGCCTGTTTGGGGGTGGGAGTAGGACCTGGGCTCCCCACATTACCCTTCTCAGTCTTCCACATTCCAGATGTCTTGCAGCTTCTCCTCATATCTCCCTGAGCTCAGCACTTATTTGCCTGGGAGGGCAGCCTGAGAGTCAAGGGCAGTAGGCTACCTGGGCATCAGAGGCCTGTGAGTGTCTGTCTCAGAGAAGGAGGAAAGAAAGGGTGGAGGACAGAGTTATGGCTATGTGAATGGAAGCTCAGGTATTTGGAGTGTGACACAAGTCAAGCAGGGGTCAGTCAGGATCAGAATGAAAAGATATGGGCTTTGTGAGGGAGTTGGGAAGACACTGAAGTAAAGGGATGTTCCTGATGGCTCATGCCTGTAATCATAGCACTCTAGGAAGCATAGGCAGGAAGATCCCTTGAGTTCAGGAGTTTGAGACCAGCCAGAGCAAGAGTGAGATCCTGTCTTCTACTAAAAATAGAAAAATTAGCCAGTCCTTGTGGTGGGCGCCTGTAGTCCCAGCTCCTCAGGAGGCTGAGACAGGAGGATCACTTGAACCCAAGGAGTTTGAGATTGCTGTGAGCTATGATGC
Organism: Arctocebus calabarensis; assembly: GCA_963573935.1. Taxonomy (NCBI): domain Eukaryota; kingdom Metazoa; phylum Chordata; class Mammalia; order Primates; family Lorisidae; genus Arctocebus; species Arctocebus calabarensis. The sequence goes on along the minus strand of CAUYON010151718.1, from coordinate 32,656 downwards.
CATGGTATTCTAGGCTGGGCAACAGAGTGAGACTCTGTGTTTAAAAGAAAGGAAAGAAGGCCAGGTGTGGTGGCTCGTGCTAGTAATCCTAGCACTCTGGGAAGCCAAGATTGGTGGATTGCTTGAGCTCATGAATTCAAGACCAGCCTGAGCAAAAGCAAGACCCCATCTCTACTAAAAATAGAAAAATTGAGGCAAAAGGATTGCTTGAGCCCGAGTTGGAGGTTACTATGAGCTATGATTTTACGGCACTCTACCCAGGGCGACAGCTTGAGACTCTGTCTCAGAAAAAAAAAAAGAAAGGAAAGAAAAAGGCACTCTGTCTACATTTTATCCCTTGCCATTCCTGAGATAAGCACCTTCAAGGAGAGGTCCAAAAACAAGTGAGTGGAGGAAGAACAAAACCATCCTGTTAGAAATGGTTGGTCCAGGGCGGCGCCTGTGGCTCAAGGAGTAGGGCGTTGGCCCCATATGGTGAAGGTGGCGGGTTCAAACCCAGCCTCGGCCGAACTGCAAACTGCAAAACAGAAAAATGGCTGAGCGTTGTGGTGGGCGCCTGTAGTCCCAGCTACTCGAGAGGCTGAGGCAAGAGAATGGTCTAAGCCCAGGAGTTGGAGGTTGCTGTGAGCTGTGTGATGCCATGGCATTCTTCTGAAGGCGATAAAGTGAGACTCTGTCTCTACAAAAAAAAAGAAAAAAGAAATGGTTGGCCCCTCTCCTTTCCTGCCTAGTGAACTGACTCCCTTGTGCAGCCAACGTAGGGCAGGAAGGATCAACAAATAGGGTCCTTTATCCAGATCCTTTAGGAGAAATGTGAGGTCAGATCATTGTCCTACAGGGATTTCACAAAGGACAAGATGCTATATTATCAAAGGAGGAAGATTTGAGTTATGATCAAATACTTCCTGCCTTCCACACTTTTGTTTTGAATCCAGCTCACCTTTTTCCATGGATTTAGCAAGATGTTATGAAACTAATTTCCTCCCCTATAACGTGTCAGCTACAAGTGAGCTCAGAAGCAATTGGATTCTGCTCCTGGATTCCTTGGGTATAGAATTTGGTGGAAAGACTTAACTGCTGGGAGCTGGAATAATCTAGAGATATCTTCACTCACATGTGTAGCTGTTGGCTGGGACTTTACAGTGTCCATAGCATAAACAGGGGCAGGGTGGGTGTGGGAGCTCTCCATGTGGCCTGGGCTTCCTCATAGCATGGTGTCTTAAGGGTAGTAGGAGTCTGTCGTACAGTGACAGCTCAAGGTGCCAGAAATAAACATACCAGCAAATAAGGTGGAAGCTGCCATTATGCTTTCTGGCCCACCCTCAAAAGTAAGGCAGTGTCACTTGTGCTATATTCATTGACTGTGACTGTGGTCACAAGGCCACCCAGATTTAAGGGGAAGGGCCATAAACCCTACCTGCCAGTTGGAAGAAGTGTCAAAAAACTTGTGGTTGTTGGCTCAGCGCCTGTGGCTCAACGGGCTAAGGCGCCAGCCATGTACACCTGAGCTCGCAGGTTCGAGTCCAGCCTGGACCTGCCAAACAACAATGGTGGCTGCAACCAAAAAATGGCCAGGCGTTGTGGCGGGCGCCTGTAGTCCCAACTGCTTGGCAGGCAGAGACAGGAGACTCGCTTGAGCTCAGGAATTGGAGGTTGCTGTGAGCTGTGATGCCACAGCACTCTACCCAGGGTGACAGCTTGAGGCTCTGTCTCAAAAAAAATAAAAAATAAAAAATAAAAAAAAAAACTTGTGGCTGTTGAGGCCAGGGGGGTGAGGAAGAGCCAGGCACTCTTGAGAGCTAAGCTTAATTAGCAGTGGCTCTAAACTGAATAGTCTATTTTTTTTTTTTTGAGATGGAATCTGAATATGTCCCCTCGGTAGAGTGCTGTGGCATCACAGCTCACAGCAACCTCAAACTCTTGGGCTCAAGTGATTCTCTTGCCTCAGCCTCCTGAGTAGCTGGGACTATAGGCGCCTACCACAACACCTGGCTATTTTTGTTGTTGTTGCAGTTGTCATTGTTGATTTTAGCTGCCCTGGGCGGGGTTCCAATCCACCAGCCTTGGTGTATGTGGCCAGCAACCTACCCACTGAACTACGAGCACCTGCCTGAATAGTCTATATTACACAGATGCTTATAACCTCAAGAGGCATCATAAATTATATGGGGGCTGAGGGAAGCAGAGAGCTAAAATTGGGCCAGGGTAAAAGTTGTAAAACAAATATGGATTTTATGAAAAATAGAAAATGTCAAAGAACTCCTCTCTGTATAAGCTTGTCAAGTGTGGGAAGACAAAGAATTGAGTGGTGGAATCAGATGGATTTAGGCTCTCCTGCATTAAGAGGGAAGCAGGTAATAGACAAGTCTGGCAATCTGTCTGCCACCATCCTTTGCCCGCCATTTTGAGGGAGATCTGGTAACATTTTTTTTTTTTTTTTGGCCGGGGCTGGGTTTGAACCCGCAACCTCCGGCACATGGGGCCAGAGCCCTACTCCTTGAGCCACAGGCACCGCCCGAGATCTGGTAACTCTTCATCTCTACAGGCAATGGTATTTTTGCTGTTGACTTACAAATATTTTTTTTTCAATATACAGATATCTTTATATGGTACAAATCTAGGAATGTAGTCAATCCATTTCCTAAAGTGTGGAAAATATAAGAAATTACTTCAATACTTAACTGTTCATGCCCTACCCACAGGTGTGGATTTAAATATCTAGAATGGATAGTATTGTGACTGGAAGGGGCTGGGTACATCTTGAGGGCCCTGGGTTCCCATTATCCTAGTCTCTAGGCTCTGAATGGAGAGTTTGACTTTAAATTTCATGCTAGGAGTTTCACAGGCAACGTAATTGTATTTGCCTCTGCCTTTGATCTGCTATTTCATTGTGGGTTGACTAGGAGACAGATAGAAACATGGTGGAAAAACATGATTTTATTTTGCTTTGGAATTGGCAGTTATTATTTTCTGTGGCTCCCTTAACATGACGCACCTTCCCTAAATCTGAAATCTAATCATTTTTCCACTTTTGAAAATTCAAAAGGCATGTGTACCTTCTGGCCCGCTTTTCTCTTCCCTCATGAAGATTTCATTTTCAGCAAGGCTTGGGGGCATGATGCTCAGGTTTTCGATCTCAATGCAAATCAAAGCCACAAAGTTAGTGGAGAACACCTGTGTGAACTGTGACATACCTGCCCCTTTCCTGACCTCACCCTCACTTCCCAGGATGTACCTGATTTACCCCAGTCTTCCTTGAGGCGGTTTTGAGTCTTCAGGACCAAGTCCTTCTATGCTGGAAACCAAAGAAACCCAGATTTAGCAGGAACCTTGTAGGTCAGAACTAAGCACCATTCAGGTGGTGGCCCCTGAAATAAGCTGGCTGGGTCACTACATCAGACTGGGTAGTTTGTATGCCCAGCCAAGACAGGGAGTGAAGGCTGGAATTCAGACCCAGGGGCACCTTTCTTCATTTCTCACAAAGTCACTCAGTAGGCTATTGGCACCTCTGTTCTTAGGGCAAAGGAGAAACAGATTCTGTCTCTGATTACAAAGAAAAAAGAAGGTGACACAGGACAGGACAGAGGTCAAAGGGTATCTTGGAAGCCCAGTAGATCAGCCTAAGGCTGCAGACCAAGCTAGTGTTGACAGCAGCATGTTGAAACAGTAGGCCCGTATACTTGCTTTGTTTTGTTATCTCTCATCTGCAGGATCTGGCATTTGTAAGTTACTGGGTCCCTCCTCAGCTTTATCTGGAGTGAAAGAAAAATAAAAGAGACAGGGGTGTCTCCCTACCTGTATATCTCATTTAGCTAGCAAAGCAGGTTTATTTTTTTGAGGGGGGGTGGGTTTCTTTGGTTATGAACATGAAACCTTTAAGGTATGTTGTTAGCTGTAGGCCTTTATGTACTTGATATATGCGTTTGAGTATAAGATCCTAACAGTTGCTACAATAGAGTTTGGCACTACCTATGAACTCAAATATACATTGACTTGTAATGGATGAGGATAATTTGCATTACAAAGTAGAGGATTGGGGCCTGTGGTGGTGGCTCATGCCTGTAATTCCAGCACTTTGGAGGCCAAGGTGGGTGGATTGCCTGAACTTACAGGTTTGAGACCCAGCCTGAGCCAGAGCAAGACCTCATCTCTAAAGTTAGCTGGACATCGTGGCCAGTGCCCAGCTACTTGGGAGGCTAAGGTAAGAGAATTACTTGAGCCCAACAGTTTGAGGTTGCTGTGAGCTATGACGCCATGGCACTCTACTGAGGGTGACAAAGTGAGACTCTGTCTCAAAAGAAAAAAAAAAGTAGAGGACCACTCAGAGGCAGCAATTCCTAGTCAAAATTAAACAATTCCGGAGAGGAACTTCCCTAGTGTCAGCAGTGGGCCGGTTGGGAGGTATTTGGGAGCCTTTTTTTTTTTTTTTTCAGACAGAGCCTCAAGCTGTCACCCTGGATGGAGTGCTGTGGCATCCCAGTTCACAGCAACTTCCAGTTTCTGGGCTCAAGCGAGTCTCCTGCCTCTGCCTCCCAAGTAGCTGAGACTAAGGCGCCCACCACAACGCCTGGCCATTTTTTGGTTGCAGCTGTCATTGTTGTTTGGTGGGCCAGGGCTGGATTCGAACCTGCCAGCTCAGGTGTACATGGCTGGCGCCTTAGCCCGTTGAGCCATAGGCGCCAAGCGTAGGAGCCTTCTTAATAATCTTTCTTTCTTTCTTTTTAGTTTTTGGCCGGGGCCGGGTTTGAACCCACCACCTCTAGTATATGGGGCCGACACCCTGCTCCTTGACCCACAGGCACTACCCCTAATAATCTTTTTAGAGTATACTTGTTCATTTCTAAGCAGGGCTGTATTGCTACTGGAAATTCCAGTATTTGAAAGGCATATATATATATATATATATTTTTTTTTTTTTTGAGATAAAGTCTCATTCTGTTGCCCTGGATAGAGTGCCATGGCATCATAGCAACCTCGAACTGCTGGGCTCAGGTGATCCTTGCCTTGGCCTCCAGGATAGCTGGGACTATAATCATGTACCACCAAGCCTATTTTTCTATTTTTTCTATTTTTGGTAGAGACTGGGTCTCACTTTTGCTCAGGCTGCTCTTGAACTCCTAAGGTCAGGCGATTCACCCACCTCAGCCTCCAAGAGTGCTCAGGTACAAGTGTGACCCACTGCCCCTGGCCTGAAAGGTATTTTTGGAGGGAAGCCATACTGTCCTCTCTCCTTAGAAGAGCAAATTTATTTATTTATTTATTTATTTTTAGACAGAGCCTCAAGCTGTCACCCTGGAGAGAGTGACACCGGGCTGGACTTGAACCCGCAGGCTCAGGTGTACGTGACTGGCGCCTTAGCCTGTTGAGCCACAGGCGCCGAGCCAGAAGAGCAAATTTAGATGACTTATTCTTCCCTTAAACCAGAGTATAGGAGCCCTAAATTTATTCACTTCATTCCCTGCTTCTTTCTACACTTTGAGTAATTTGAGTTGGCTATATTGAAGGAATATCCTTTGAAAGGACATTAGTTACATTATGGTGCCTTTTACTCTTCTAAATACTTCCATGGGGTTTTTTTTTAACTTAAAAAAATTAATTTGTGGCTCAGCACCTGTGGCTCAAGCAGCTAAGGCGCCAGCCACATACACCTGAGCTGCCAGGTTTGAATCCAGCCCAGGCATGCCAAACAACAATGACGGCTGCAACCAAAAAATGGCCGGGCCTTGTGGTGAGCGCCTGTAGTCCCAGCTACTTGGGAGGCTGAGGCAGGAGACTCGCTTGAGCCCAGGAATTGGAGGTTGCTGTGAGCTGTGATGCCATGGCACTGTATCCAGTGTGACAGCTTGAGGCTCTGTCTCAAAAAAAAAAAATTAATTTATATGTCTTGCAAAGGCATGTTTGCTCAAAGTTCATGAAGCCAAATAGTATGTAAAGGCTTGGTACAAAAAAACAGTTTCTTACCAGTTTCTTCTGGTAGATACCATCGTATTTCTAAACAATATGTAGATGTGGCCTTCTTTTAAATAATCCATGCCAACTATGATCCCTTTACCTCCTAGGATGGTTGAGGATTTCAGATTTCTATACTAAACTTTCTCTCCCCCATTCTCGCGATAGCACTCGATCACAGTATGGTATTACATTCATATCCAGTGTTTACTTTCTAACCACATATATGTGGTTCAGTGCCGAGGCAAATGAGCGTCAGTGATTACATTTTCTTTCTTGTAAGATTTTTTTTCCCCCTAAAGTTAATAATTGCCTCATTTTTTTTCATTTACCTAATTTTCTTTGACCTATGACTAACTTTCTCACACTTTCCAACCTCTGTACAAATCGTCTTTGGACAGTTTCCTAAGCATGTTCAAATCTTGACCATCTGCAAAGAGGGTGATCTTTTTTGTTTTGTGTTTCTTTTTTTTAATCTTCATTTTCTTTATGTCTGAAACCTTTTGTGAAGAGTTTCCATTTAGTTTTGTTTTCTTGAACTTTGAACTTTTGCTTTTCTTTTTATGAAATGTGGTGGGAGTTTTCAAATGGGGTGTTGTATTCTGATGGAAAATTGCATCTGTATCACCCAGATGTCAAGAGCTGAGAAATGAATCCAGAGTTTCTGATTCTTGATATTTAGCTTAAATAAACTTTCACCATTTTTCCTAAACAGCAACTTTTCAGAACTAAGGACTGTTACTCCTTCAAACCCTGAACTATCCAGTGTTAGTAAATTTTTACTCTCCTTCCCCCTCCCCTCCTAGAACTGATTCTACATTTTTAGAAATAAAGGTTACTTTAAAAATAACTAATTGGTCCCCTCCCCCCAGATCATTTATTGCAGGATTCATGCCCCTTATTTATGTTCATCTCACATAGCCTTTTATTTATGTTCAGTCATTTACAAGGCTGCCTTTCCACCTAGATTGTAGATTACTTGACGGCAGGGGTGTCTTTTCCAACAATACATTTTTGTACTTTTGGATTCCCCTAGTTCCTAACACAGTGCCTTGCTCTTACAAACTCTCCATCAATGCATGTTAAATTCTAAAAAGTGGACAAATAAAGTTACACTCTTTTCCAATCGAGAGCCCTAACCCGTGGTAGCTTTCAAATCCTCTCTTGCCCGGAGAGTGCCTTGCAAACGCTTTGAAAGGTGGGGACTCTGCGGCAGGCCTACCCCCCTCGCCGGAGCTACTTCCGCAGGTTGCATCTAGGAACAGCTGCCCAAGTTCTCGGTTGCTCGGACCAGTGCGCTGAAGAGGTGATACCATGCTGGCCAACACAGGAATCCGGGAACCAGAGGTCGTTCTCAGTATTAAAATCCGCTCTCGTGTTTCCAAGAAGGGCGACTCGGGGCCGCACTTTCACCAGGGGCGGCCTCCCCTCTTCTTCGGGTCTGGCGTCAGCGTGGCCCGTGGCGGGGGTGGGGGATCGGGAGGGAGCGTCCCCAGACGCCTGAGAACGCCCGCGCAGCCGCGTCGGCCAGGCCTGCGGCTCCGCGGTCCCACCGCCGGGGGCAGCGCCGCCCGCGCAGCCGGGCCAAGATGGCGGCCGGCGCGCAGTCGTGCGGGTTGCCGGCTCCGGGGCAAGAGGTGGCTGCAGCTCCTGCCAGCCGGCATGCAGAGTGTTCCCAGGCGGGAAGCCGCTCCTTTTCAGCCCACGGGGTCCGAGGGTCCGGGCCTGCCACTCTCCCAGACAGGCCCCCAGTCCGGAGCCCTACCTGGACGGGCCCTAAAGGGATATTTTGTCACTTAATAACCTGAGACGCCTGTTAGGAAGAGGTAGGAACAGGGTCTGTCTGGGATAAGGACTGGAGGAGAATGGCTGCTGGGCTAGACTTGGTGGACAGAGACCAGCGGGTACCACTTACTGGGTGCAGGCCTCACATTGGCCCTTGGGACAAATCTGGGGTTCAGTTCTACAATACCGGTATGCACAGGTACGCCTTTATGCCCCCTTAAGACACAGGGCCCAAAGCTCCTGAAATCAGGAATGTCCTGGAGAACCTGGTATGTCTGATTGTGCAAACCAGAGTATTCTCCACTAAATGTAGTAAGGGGTACAGAATGTTTGCAGCCCCTCACATTTGCTCTAAAATCGTACGAATGCACTATAGGCTGTGGTCCTAAAACACTCCAAATCCTGAACTCCAATTTACCAGAAATGGCAATGATGAAAGTAGTATATTCTGAGTGATCACCCTTAGGGTTCAGGTTGGACGGTAAGTCCCCCCAAGGGAGCAGCTGAAGCATGTAGAATCACAATGGTAGGAGAAGTATCCTGAAATGCTTCCCCATTAACCTTGGTAAACTGGGCTGACACTTCCCACTGGTTCAAGGTTCCACCCAAAGTTTGCACCTTGCTTATCAGCTCAGCACTAGAGGATGTGAACTTTTTGGTTTTGTTTTGGGGAAACAAAATAATTCTGCATAACATTTGCACGGGCTTATTATTCTTATGGAAAACACTTCCTCCACCCACCCTAGGCAGCTTTTCTTTCTTTTTGCGGCCTGTCTTTTAATTACCTCTCTCTAGGCTGACTTTAGGCAGTCCTTCCCCCCCACCCCCCACCCCCGGCATTTTGTTCAAGTACAGCAATAAACTCAAAGCTGGGCCAGTCTCTGTGGTCCTGACCTTCCCACTGCGGGTCTCAAGCTCGGAGGGCCCTATTGGTCCCCTGAGAAGGGCCAAGGACACAGCTTGGTATGTTTTCTCCCCTTTGCAAGAACATTTGGCACTTTTCAGACAGAGCGTTTCACCTAAAAACATACAAGAAAAAGTTCAAAGCAGTCAATTGGAGCTAGGCCGCCTTTAGGCTTGGGGGTCATCCTTTCTCAGAGACAACCTTTCGCTTTTTTTTTTTTTTTTAGACACAGTTTCACTACAGAGTGAGTACTGTAGTGTGATAGCTCACAGCGACCTCCAACTCCTGGTCTCAAGTGATCCTCTTGTCTCATCCTTCTGAGCAGCTGGGACTACAGCCCCCCACCACAACAACCAGTTTGTTTTTAGAGATGGGGCTCGCTGTTGCTCAGGCTGGTCTCAAACTTCTGAGCTCAAGTGATCCTCCTGCCTTGGCCTCCCAGAGTCCTCAGGTTAAGAGCCACCCTGTCCCACCCCAACCATTTGATTTCTAAAAAGTTGGCCACATCCATGGGTTACTGGCTGACCTAGTGCCTACAGAATCCTCTCTTAGCACCAGCTTGGATGGCCGGGGCACTTAAGCTGCACCCACCTCCAGCCCTGATGCCCCTGGAGGAGGGGGGCACAGTAACTTTAAAGTACACGACAGGCGACCAGCCTAGCTGGTTCGGTGATGACTGGCTGGAGGTAGCAGGCCCCATCTGCAGCACAGCTGAATGAGTTAAGCAGCCCGGGGCATGAGCAGACTGCTGTGGTCCCCGCACAGCCTTGGCCTTAGGATCCCCAAGGTACAGGGCAAAAGGGTGGACCTGACTGCTCCCTCTAAAAGGTTGCATGGGAGACCCAGGAGATCTCTCTCAGGGGTTCGGGGGAGCGGCCTCAAAGCAAGGCCCAGAGTAAGGCTTTACTGAGGAGTCTTGGAGCCTCAGGAGGCTTGGGCCCGCAAGACCTCCTCCCTTGGAGGTAAAGGCATTCCTGTGCCTAACAAGCAGCGAGGAATTACAGTACCCAACCCTTGGGCTCCAAAGTCCGAGATGGCCTAGCGTTGCAGGCGGGCAGGGGAAGGATCGCTCTTCGCTCAGCTCCAGGTGCACTAAGGTTACTCGCCCGCCCGCTGTGCTGCCTCACCTCCAACCCCCCACCCTTTGCCTGCGGCGCAGAATTTAGGCAGCTCCAGCCACCGCCCCTGGCCTACGGGGCTCAGCCCCGCCCGACCCCGCCTCGGTTTCACAAAGGCCGGGTGCGGCCAGGGCCGACCAGGAACCGCCAGGATTCTCCGATCTTTAATTACTCTCCGATCCCCTACCCTCCCCCCACCCCATCGCCAGCTTCCAACCCTTTAATCAATTTCACGATATTAAATATTAATTTCCCGCCAGCCACGCTTTCTCGGAGGAGGGGGAGGGGATGGGCAGGGAAACTCCGCGGAAGAGATGGCTTTACAGGGTGTGACCAGGATAGCAGGGCGCGGAGAACGAGCGGGCTCCTAAGTGACCTGTGCCAGGAACTCGGAGCCACTGGGTTTGCGCTCTGCTGCTGAGGAACTTAGCGAGTTATGAACACCGGAGTGCAGGCCTCCGGGAGTAAACAGCGAGGTGCGGTAAGAGTCCCTGTGTGCTAGGCGACCGCCTTCTGCTCTGCGCCCCCCCTCCAGCGGCAAGTCAGCCTCACGCGGGCCCGCGGCGCGCTGCGATGATGGATAGCGCCTGGCGGGGGTGATTTGGTGTTGATCGCACATTATCACTGGCAGGTTGGACTGGTTGCTGATGGACGACTTCTAGCGGCGGCGGCAACAGAGTCTTCAGACACCGCGCAGGGACTCGCTCGTTCTACTAGGGTTCTCTCCCTCCCTCGACCGCCCGCCACCCTATTTCCAGGCTTCACAAGGGTCTGAGAGTCCAAGTGGGGTCTCCTCAGGCCCAAAGCCGTCTGCCCTCTCTGGATCCTGGTGTGGGTGAAAGACTAGGCGAGTAGGGGAGCCAGGACGCCTCTCCCACTTCCTCCTATTCCTCCTTCCCTTGTAGCCTGCTTTCCTCGCTTCCAACCACCCCATCAAAACCCGTGGGCGATATTACCGCGGCCCGACCTTGGCCGCGGGGGCGCGGACTTCTCCCGCTCTAGACTCCCGACCCTCTCCCTGGGTTCACAGCACGCGGCGCTGCGGTGCGCCCCTACTCGCCCTCTTTTTCTAAAGTGCCTGTAGATACAAAAGCAGTTTCGCAATGCCTTCCGTCTGCGAGAGCCGAAGGACCTTGGCTGACCTTTCGGAAACTGATTGCAACTGCCTGTTAACAGCCCGTACTGACCGCACTGAGCGGAGCGGAGGACAATCATTTAAGTGACAGACGGCGAGGTGGCCCTGGCTCAGGCGAGAGGCCTGGTTAAGCCTTCCCCGCCCCTCCCCTCACCCGGTCCCCCCCCCCAGCTACTCCCCCAGCCTCGGGCGCACTGCGGGCCGGGGCGGGTGGGGAGGGCGCGCGCGCGCCTGTATGTGTGAGAGAAAGGGGTGTGTGTGTGTGTGTGTGTGTGTGTCCGCGATTACGGGCCGACGGGTTAACCCTTTGCCGAGCAGCCGGCCCTTTTGAGGCCGGGTGGTGCTGGCTTAATCTGCCATCTGCAAAAGAGGAATAAAAGGGCCGCCTCCTCCGACTTTCCCTAATGGGTAAACTGTACCCTCTTAGCGTGACCCGGCCTGCGTCCCTGCTGCCGCCGGGGAAATATCTGGACCCTCGGCTCTTCGACCGCAGCCCTGGATCCCCTCCCTCCTCTGCACAGATACAGACACAAGGACTAGCACAGGGACAGTACGAGGGGTCCAAAGGCTCCTACAGACTCTCGGTGAAGTGGACGTGGGTGTTCCCGGTGTTTTCCATTAGCGAAACTGAAGAAAGGTGGGAGGTGGGCCCGAAGCAAAAAGATGAGGTGGGGGAGGGGAGGCTGGTGACAGGGCACCTCGGGCTTCGCTTGCTCTCTCGGGAGAGATCGCCAGCTGCTCTCCAACAGGCAGCGCCCTGAAATCTATTTAAAGAGAGGGAAAGGGGAGGAGAACAAAGGGGGAGGGGGGGCAGTGAGCGGAGCCTGGGCGAGAGCGAGCGAGCAGGGAGGATCCGCTGCTCCGCGGGCACATCAAGCGCTCACATCTGTACACTTCGCGATCGATGGGGAGAATGGATAATATTTGTCAGCTGCAGACCTTTCTCTTCCCGGTTCCTGGAGAGGGGAGGGGGCGAGGAAGGGGGGAGGGGCGGGCAGGCTAGGCAGGAGAGGCCGCCTCAAGGACAGAGCGCTTCCCGCTGCAGCCACACGGATACCCAGAGCCATGAAAGCCAGGGGATTTTTCTCTTATTATCATTATTAATTATTTTTTATTATTCCACAGCAGCCAGCGAACGCTTGGCGGTGCACCTCCCCCGCCACCTCCCTTTGTTGATTCTCAGCTGCGAGCGTGGCGGGCCCAAGCAGCCGCCGCCGCCACCGCCGCTGAGCACGATCTGCTCTTGCGCCCTCGGTCGCAGCTGCGGCCCAGGAAGCTGGGACTGCGTCCCCGCCCCCGCCCCCCACGGCGCGACAGCCCCCCCCCACACCCCCTCCCTGCCTCCCGCCACGAGGCCAACCCAGCCTCTCCACTGCCTCTCGCTGCGGCTCCGCGTCTCCAACGCAGAACAGAGGAGCTGGCTGCCGCGGCCAGGAGTCTCCGGCCGCACGGGGGCCTTCGCCACGCCCCCCACCCGCGGCTGCACTCTGATGCCGCGGTCGCCACACATGGTCTTCATTTCGTACACTAGCGGCGTGCTTCCTCTCGTCTCCTCTCCTCGGGACTTTTCAGAGCAAGGAGGGAGGTTTAAAGGAAGTTAGAAACCCAGAGAGCCCAGGGGAAAGGGGAAAAACCCTCGCTCTCAATCTGAGCTTCAGAGGCGGAGGGGATCGCCCCGCAGGGGGTGGGGTAGAACCTGGGTGCCCTCCCCTTCCTTGGGTGCGGGAAAGGCTAAGGGAGGGGTAGCGGTAGGGGAAGCGAGAGCACGTTTGCTTTCGTTCGTTCCCTTGCCTATTCACACTGGCCAGGGTAGCACTGACTTCGCACCCTCGGAACAGCAGAGCCCGGATGGGAGCCGATAGGACAGCGGTCATCAAATGAGACCAAAGACATCTCAGACTGTCTCCCGTCCTCCGCGTGGGCAAACTCCCTAGGTCTTTGCTCCCCCCCACCCCGCCGGGTTGAAAGCCCGGAGTTGACGCCCCACAAACCCCGGGTCCGGGCCCACTCTCTAGGCGGGGTACAGAAGGCTCTTTAGGAGTTTACTTGAGGCCTGGCGCACCCCCCGCACCCCCAGTCGTCCTGCGATTCCGGGTCAGCCTGCGGCGGCGTCCCCGACTGCTCCGCGGTCCTGGGCAGGGCAGGAAGCTGGCACGGCCGCCGGCTGGGCAGGCGCCACTTGGCCGGGCCGCCTGCTCGCTGGAACTAGCGCAGCACCTTCGCGCCGAGTGGAGTTCTCGGGTTTTCGGCCGGGTCATCCTGAGCGGCTCCCTACCCCCCCCCCTCTTTGTCCGTCGGCCTCTCTCGGAAGTCTCGTCTCCTCCCGCCCTCTCGGCTTTCCCCTTCCTTAGTCTGTCTCAGGAGCTCCGTAATGCAGTCAACCGCCCTTCCCGAGATTCAAAAAGAAGTTTTGTGTTTCCCCGGGGGTAGCAGCCTAATGCTTCCCTTGTTTTCCGGAACAAAGCAGACATTCAGTGGGGAGGAGACAGGCGCTGACTCCCTCCCCTTTCCGCAGCACCCGGCACCCCTGCAGGTTCAGAACGCTTGCTTCGGGGCCCGAGTGACCTGGGGGTGTGGGGGGGGCCCCCTTTCCCCAGGCTCGGCCACAAAAGCCTCCCCCAGTAGCCAGGGAGAAAGCGACGTGGTGTTTGGGTTCCCAGCCCGGGCGGGGAGGGCGCGCACGCGGCTGTTTACAATGTGTCTGTACTGCTGGAAGCTCACCCACCGCCGCTTGACAGCTTGAGGCACCCGCGGGCTGCCAGCTCAGAGGAGGTGCGCAGCGGCCGGCCCCGAGGCCTCCGCAGCGCGGGTGCCAGGGCGCGCTGGGAAGTTCGAAGTCCCCAATCTCCTCCTGCCCACAGACCCCCTCCACCCAACAATGGCCTGGATCGGGTAGTGTGTCTAAGGGATTGGGGGGAGGGTGAAGAGCTCACTAGGGGAGTTCGAGGCAGTCGACCACGCGCCTGGGTTCTGAGCATATAGCCCATCCCCTTCCAGAGCTAAGTTCTCCAGCTCGTGTGAACTCTGGATTCCACTCTCGAAACTCGGAGGTGCTTCTCTCTGGATGGTGCTCAGCAGCCCCACCTGCGTCTGTCCGCCCTTGCCCAGTGGACTTTTCCCCATCCCACCCCCGGGGGTTGTGGGAACGTTGCATTAGCTGCGCCCACGCGCTCCCGGCGATCTGGTCCGCGCAGTTCTGCATTAGATCCCGCTGCAGCTCTTCCCCTCTCCCGGGCCTGTGGCCGGCCCCCGGCGCCTCCAGCGCAGCCTGAAACTTGATCCCGTGTCGGAAGGACAGTGTGTAAACACCGGGCGCGCTCCGAGAGCTCGCGGGAGGGGCTGAGCAAGGGCCTCCCCGGCAGCTCCGAGGCCCTGCACCCCTGCCTGCCTGCTCGCCCCGGGCACGATCGGAGGGGCCGCAGCCTCACTCTGCCTTCCCAGTTGGTTCAGCTGATTGGAGCCGCCGCCACCGCCACGGCGGCGGCCTGACCTCTTCTTGAATTTTCTAGATCGCAACCGTTCAGTCGTGGCTGCCTGCGGCTCCCCACCCCCTCCCTCAGCTGTTCTCTCAGGCTGCAACTTGTTGGTGGTGAAGACCATCCCTCCACTGACCCTAGCCTGAGGCTCCGCGTTCACCCCAGCGGTTCTGAGAGTGTTGTTCTTAGGGGCTTGGGAAGGGAGGTAGTCTTACCGGAACTCTGAGGCTTCATGCCAGAATCTGAGGCTTGTGGTATTATCCAGGGGATCCTCTTCGGCAGAAAGCCATGTCCTCTCTATCTTGCACCAGGGGATAGTGGCAGTCCCGGAGGGGCTCCAAGAACAACTCTACTAACAACTTCTATTCCCTCCAGGAAAACATTATAGAAGGGTGGGGTGGTGGGAGGCAGGAAGGTACCCCCCCTCCTGTCCTACTCCTAATTCCTGTTAGCACGCAGGCATTTGGGTCTTGGTGTGTAAGTCCTTCCTGTGGCAGAGCTCTCCTATATCTTGGGCCTAGTCCACCCTAACACCACAAGGATGCTCCCCTCCTTGGTTTGGAGTACCAGGTGGGTCTGGAGTGACATGTCACCCTCAGAGGGTTGTGGAGGTGCAGCTCCCTCAAGCTGGATGATTCTAAGCTGTTGCCTGGAAGCCCTCCACATTCTTCTGGCTTCTTGTCTCCCTTGGCCCACATCTCCTGCCCTAGCCACACATCTGTGTTAGGTGCTAATTGTGCTATCTACAAACTGTCACGTCCATGTGGGTCTGGAGGAGGTCCAGAGTTTGACCCAATGGCTAAGGTGGCAAGAAGTGACCAGTCTGATAGTGCTGAAGAACTCTGGAAGACCCAGTTGATGATGCTAGCTACAGTGGTTGCCCTGTATCCAGCATTTCCTTAGAACACCTTTTCCTCTGAGTAGAACTTTTGTTAGCAGGTTTTACAGGCCCAGGGTCCAATCGTGTGAAAGTACCTGCACCCCCCAGCCTGAAAACATGTAAATACAGGCCAAGTCCCAGGGGGCTGAGTGTAGAAACCATTGAGGGGACCTTTAGCAGCCAGTAGCCAGAGAGCATCTGCTTTTCCTGTGATGGTTCTGAGAAGGGACCCCTCCCTTTGATGGTTTTCTGACAGCTGTTAGCGAACAAAAAGTGGGGGCCACAGGCTCATTAACTGTTATTTTCCAGTACCTCTTTTCTTCACTTCTTTTACCCAAATTATCACTATGGGGTTTTCCTGAGGTGTTCTCTTCATCCATCTATTTATAACCAGAGCAAGATTTCTAACTCAATCCCTATTGATTTAAGCTCTGATTAAAAAAAGGAATCTGTAACATTATCATAACTTGGTGTCTAGGGTGGTACCTCAGTAAGACCAGTTCATGTAGATTTTGGCATCTAAAATCTTCAGGTCAGGCTCGGCGCCTGTGGCTCAACGGGCTAAGGCGCCACCCACGTACACCTGAGCTGGCGGGTTCGAATCCAGCCTGGGCCCACCAAACAACAATGATGGCTGCAACCAAAAAATGGCCGGGCGTTGTGGTGGGCGCCTGTAGTCCCAGCTACTTGGGAGGTGAAGGGAGGAGACTTGCTTGAGCCCAGGAATTGGAGGTTGCTGTGAGCTGTGATGCCATGACACTCTACCCAGGGTGACAGCTTGAGGCTCTGTCTCAAAAAAAAAATCTTCAGGTCATTCCAATCAGATAACCTAAGTGTGTCTCCCATTGTCGGCTTCTCTTTTCCTTCCTTAGTGGAAAAAAAATTGAATCCTCTCACAGATGTCTGTTCTTTTTCACCCCTACCCTATCAGTCTGTGAGAACCTTATTTCTGTTTAGTATATTTCTGTGTTTTGTTAAAGGAGAGAGTGATGTGTGTTTCTCTTTAATGCATACTGGGAGTTTGCTTTTCTCTTGGCTGTTTAACAAACAATTTGGATTCTGGTTCTGGAGCAGGAATACTCAATGTCTTGTCCACTTTCCTCTGTCACCACCCAGCCAATACCAGGCTCTTAGGTGGGTCACAGGGTCTGAAGATTTCTGTTCTGAAAGCTGGGGATACCTTAGAAGACCTTACAACTTGGAGCCTGGTAGCAAGCATTCACATTTCTTTCTTTCTTTTTTTTTTTCTTTTGAGTTGTGGTGTCACAGCTCACAGCAACCTCAAACTCTTTTTTTTTTGAGACAGAGCCTCAAGCGGTCACCCTGGATAGACTGCCGCGGCATCACAGCTCACAGCAACCTCCAATTCCTGGGCTCAAACAAGTCTCCTCCCTCCACCTCCCAAGTAGCTGGGACTACAGGCACCCGCCACAATGCTCGGCCATTTTTTGGTTGCAGCCATCATTGTTGTTTGGCGGGCCCAGGCTGGATTCGAACCAGCCAGCTCAGGTGTACGTGGCTGGCACCTTAGCCCATTGAGCCACAGGCGCCGAGCCGCAACCTCAAACTCTTGGGCTTAGGAGATTCTCTTGCCTCAGCCTCCCAAGTAGCTGGGACTACAGGCGCCCACCACAATGCCTGGCTATTTTTTTTTTTTTGTAGTTGTCATGGTTGTTTGACAGGCGCCAGGCTGGGTTAGAACCCACCAGCCCTGGTGTATGTGGCCAGCACCCTAGCCACTGAGCTACAGGCTCCGAGCCAAGCATTCACATTTCTTTACTGTGCCAAAAATATCCTGAGCAGGCCAGGCAAGGTGGCTCATGCCTGTAATCCCAGCACTTTGGAGGCTGAGACTGGTGGATTGCCTGAGCTCATGAGTTGGAGACCAGCTTGAGCAAGGTTGGGACCCCGTCTTTAAAAAGCGGGCTGGGTGTTGTGGGGGGTGCCTATAGTCTCAGCTACTTGGGAGGCTAAGGCAAGAGAATCACTTAAGCCCAAGAGTTTGAGGTTGCTGTGAATGAGTGCCATGGCACTCTACCAAGAGTGACAAAGTGAGACTCTGTCTAAAAACAAATCAAAAAAGACAAAAATGGCTCAATGCCTGTGGCTCAAGCAGCTAAGGTGCCATACAACTGAGCTGGTGAGTTGGAATCCAGCCTGGGCCCCGCCAAACAACAATGAGGGCTGCAACCAAAAAATAGCCGGACAATGTGGCAGGCATCTGTAGTCCCAGCTACTTGGGAGGCGGAGGCAGGAGAATTGCTTGAGCCCAGGAGTTGGAGGTTGCTGTGAGCTGTAGTGCCACCGCACTCTACCCAGGGTGATAGCTTAAGGCTCTGTCTCAAAAAAAAAAAAAAAAAAAAAGACAAAAATATCCTGAGCCATTGGAATTCTTGTTCAATCTCCCCATGAAAGGTATGCCAAGAGCTCCCGTAGGGCCTTGGTGATGGATGTCTTGAGGCCAGGGAAGGAGCCATCAGGGTGGGAAGAGTCAAGACTTAGACTCAAACCAAACCCAAGTGCAAACAGCAACCACCACCCCCAAAGCAATTCTATGCATCTGGCTGGCAGCTTGATTGTAAAAAAATTGTACCTCCCCACCATCCCACCCTGCAATGATAAGGCCTAGGAGGATACCATTCCTTCTGCCTTCCTTTAGCTCAATTTGGGAATGTTGCAGTTAAGTATATCAGAAAACCCAGAGGCATCCACTACTCTTCACTTCCCCTGGCGCTGGGCTCAGCTTGGCTGAACTTGCTGTTCCTGTCTTTTTAGAGGAGCTGGTTGTGTTCCTGAAGCAAGATCGCACTGTGCCGCCTCCCCAGGGGTCCCCAGCTATTGATTTTTAATATCCGTATTCAATATTGTGTATTAAATATTGAATCCATGCACGAGAGGATGTGATGCAAATCACCAGCCGTGCCTGAGACTTTAATAGTTGTTTTATTGCCCGGAAACCACAGTTGGACGCAAGGCATCCTGCAGCCCAGGGCTGGGGGCGGGGATGACAGGCAGAGAGGAGGGCTGAGCAGAGCAGAGCAGAGGATGCAAGATCTCTCTCTGCATTAGCCACTGCCTAAGGCACAGCCAGGCACTAACAGCTCCCCCCAGCCAGGCGAGCTGGGGGCCAGTTCACAGCTGCTGTGGAAAAGAGCTGGAGCTGTTGTATGAGACCCAGGCAGAGGAAGAGGTGTGGGGCTGTATCCTTCCTTCCTGGACTTCCCTAACTGGACTGTTCATTCCTGTCCAGCAATCCCCCTTCCCCTCCACACAGATACTCACTCAGATACACATACACAACTAAACAGGAAAGTGAACTTTGGGGCAGGAAACCCCAGGCCTTGGGCCTTCTCCACCACTCTGTGACCTTAGTACAGACCTCAAGTTATAACCTCTCTGGGCCCCATTTCCCTTTTGTGCCAAATGGGGGGTAATGTTATCTGCCCTACCTCCCTCACAGTCCAGTAATGAGGCTGGCGAGCAGCAAATGAGATAATATTCAGGGAAAAGGCTTTTGTAAACTGTCAGGCCCCACGTAGGCAGGCTGAGGGATTAGTGTTGGCTTTGCCTTTATGCTCCCTCTCTCCTACAGGCTGTGTCTCCTGGCCGCCTTCTTTCTCTCTCAGACATGAGCCCTTCCCCCATTGAAGGCGCTTTCCTGCACTTCCTTGGCCACCTTTGCTTAATCTCAAAGGCCCCCGATTTGCCTCCACTCCGCACTGGGGCTGGGCAGTCAGGTTTGGAGGAAGCACAGCAGGAAGACAGGAAGGGCCAAAGCGACTGTGTGTGTGTGTGTGTGTGTGTGTGTGTGTGTGCGCGCGCGCGCGCGCGCGCGCATTCGAGCATGCGTGTATGTGGGGGGTGGTGGTGCAATGAGTGTGAGAAAAGCCAGCCAGCACAGAAGCCGCAGGAAAGTGCTCTGCTTCTTTCGAGGGGGAAGAGGCAGAGGTGCATTCCAGGCTGCAGAGCCAATGGGAATAGGGACGCAAGGAGTGAGTGGGGCCCTAATGGGCTCAGTGTGTGGACATTGGGGAGAAGAGTTGCAGAGAACCTGCATCTAAGGGCCTCTTCCCCCCTTATATAGCTCCTCCTTGCGGCAAGTCCTGTAGGATTCCCCATAGCTGGAAGGCTTGGGCAGTGCCCTTAGGTATTGCTACGGAAAAGGCCAAGTGGAAATTCGTGGAGGGTGATAGTCCTCCAGCACCACCAAGTCAGATAAACAGTTGCCCGAGGCCCTCAGAGTGGAGACTCAAGCTCTCCCACCATCATGCTTGCACCCTGACAAAGTGCTAAGGCTACCCTGACCCATAACCTGGACCTAGGGAGGGGCAGAGACCAGAGGGCTCAAGATTCGTGAAGAACACCCCGAGGACCCCACCATCTGCTGGTAAGGCCCAAGGACATTGGCCGCATCGCCCCAGGCCACCAGAGCCCAGCTCTAGCAGCGGGCCCCACCAAGAGCCAGTGTCTGCGTCCCTAGGCGCCCGAATGGAGGGTATGCCAGGCTGCGCCTGACTGCGCAAGTCTCCGCGTCGCGTCGGGTCTTGGGCCACTGCTGCTGCATGCATTTCCAGGTCCACGGCTGAGCCTTCCTGGCTCTCTCCTCCCGCTTTGTCTTGCTGCCACTTTCTCGCCTATACTCGCCAGTCTCCTGGGTCGGTAGGTCGCGCTCTGCCTTTCTCAGTGCGTCTTTGCGCACATTGTCAGTCTTTCTGCAACCTGGGCTCAGCTCGGCCTCTTCCAGCAAGCTACTTGGCATTGCCTTAAGATTGCTGCGAGTGCCCACCTTGCGCCCCCCACCCCGTCCCGCTGATGCATGCATCCAGAGCTCGGCGAGCCCCCCCCCAAAAAAAATATCCCCTGGATTCCGGTTTAGCTTAACCAAAGCAAACTGAAACCCAAGAGGGCTTGGGGTATCCATCACCGTGGCGCGTATCCGCTTTTCTGAGCCTTAGGCCCAAACTGGAGGGGGGCCTTTTATGAGACCTACTTGGTAGAATTTGGGGGGAATATTTCTGCGGCCGACCTCACAATATGTGATCTCTCCCAACTTTCAAGACTGTACGCAGCCCAAATGGAGTATTTGGGTATATGGTTCTGCCGCTGACCCCAAAGTTGGCAGGACATGTGGGCCAGGGTGGGGGTGTCCAGAGTGCATGTGCAAGTGCCCAGGGACTCTAGGTGGATTAGCTGACCCCCAAATGTGTAGTTTTTGGCGAGGGGGAGAGCGCTGGCCTTGGGTGCTTAGGCTGGGGACCAGCGGGGACCTGCGAACACCCCAAACCACCAGGCAGGTGAAGGCACCCTTTCGAGCTTGAGCTCCCCCGCTTCCCCTAGGCCCGCGCGCCACCGGCCTTTGTGGCGGAAACACGGTCCAACTCCTTGAAAGTAAACTTGCCGCGTGGGGCAAGAGGATCGAAGAAGGGAGGGAGCTGACGGGGGTGTCTGCTTCTGGGAGGCCGAGAAAGCGTGTGTCAAATTTCAGCCCCTAATGACACTCGGAGGCGAGATGCCAAGGCCCTGGGAACCGCGGCGGAGGTTCTGGGTGAGAGTGACCGCGCCGCGGGACCCAACTTGCGAACCGCGAGGCGCCGGTAGGCCAAGAGAGGCCGCGGGGGCGGGGGCGGCAAGCGGAGAGGGGGCGCTCGGAGAGTCGCCAGAGCGGAGCGGAGCGCAGGCATCTTCCGCAATCCATTCATGCACTGAAGCGCGTGCAGAGCTGCTGGTCGCTGCCATTGTTACTCGCGGGCGGTGTGGGAGCCGAGCCTCCACTCTGGCGAGAGATAAATGGCCTCTGACAGCCCCTCCTCGCCAAGAGAGCTCCTCGGATTTCACCGCGCGGCGGCTCTCAGGTCTGTGCCTCGCTCGCTTCCCGGTGAGAACCTTTAAATCAGCCTCCCGGCCCTCCCTCCTCTCAGACGCTGTCCCCCGCCTGCTCAGGCCCTGCCAGTGTCCCGGGTGCGCTGCGCACAGTCTCGGGACCCCCACCCGTCTCGGGGGGAACAAGGTGGGGGCTCCGGGAGGACTTCAGGGCCGTAGGGGTAAGAGGCTGGCGCCCCCGCCCCGGGCTCTGCGCCTCCGCCGGAGCGGAGCCCCGCGCCCCTCCTCCGCGCCCACAAGATGGATCAGGCTACCGTGCGGAGAGCGGGCTGTAAATATTTAAAAAGTCTCTCGCGCGTCGGCGGTAATGGCTTTCGCAGTCGGAATGTGTGCAAGGGGAAGGGGAAGGGCGACGTGTGTACTGTGTTGGGTGGGGGATTGTTCCTATGCTTTCCCCTAGGTTCAGGGTGGGCTGCTTGTTCAGGCTTCCCCCCTTCCCGCCCTTCCCTTCTCCGCCACTGCGTCCCAAGATAGCATTGAGAACATCAGTCGATAGGGAACTCGAGCACAGCAGGGCGACGGAGGCCTGGTCGAGGTTACCCTAGAGCCATCCTCCCCATCGGGTCTCCCAAGGTCCTAGGCTAGGACCGGCCACAGGTCCGATTCTCGCTCTTGCACCGGGGAGGGCGGGAAACACACAGATTGGAGCCCCCTGAGTTTGGGTGGTTGGTCAAGCTAGGGCCAGGGTTTCTGCAGCGGGAGGCGAACCCTGGTTATGCCTTTGCCCCCTTTCCCAAGTCCCAGAGATCCTTCCCCACTCACTCCCACCCCCCACCTGAATCTGAAAGTAGCTTTGTGGCTGCTAGGAGCGAAACCTGGAGGCAACGCGGAGACATTAGGGCGGGGAGGGGATAGCGTCCAGGCTTAGTGGAGGTCACACGTGGACGTGGACAGGGATCTTTTCTTCTCTTGAATGTTGGCCTGGGATCTGTAAAGCCGAGCCCAGCCGGATGGAAGAGGTGGGGGAGGAGGATCCAACCTTCTCGGCTGGGAGAAGCTTAATGGGTCCACCACAGGGTGTGTGCCGGGTGAGGTTGTCGCCTTTGCCAGCGGCCACTCCCTAGCGGGGCGGGGGCACCGAGTTGCCCAGGGCTGGGGCGGGCGGGGCGCCGGGGGTTAGCGCCAAAGGTGGGGCTGCTCCCTGCACCCTCCACCCCACTGGTTATGGGACGGGCCAAAGTGTGGGTGCCGGAGGTGTGTCTGGGCGCGCCGGGGCTGCTCTCCGCGTTCGAGCGCGGGGAGCGCCCGACTTCTGGCAGCTCCGTGCACTCTGCTTCCAGGGGCTTGTGTTGCGCCCTTCTCGCTTGTTTGTCTCGTGTGAGCCTCGTAAACCGCCCTGATTTATTACCCAGACTAAATGCTTAATTTGTGAATATGAAACAGATTAAAAGGGGCGGGGGAGGGGGCTTGAGGTCGGCATATTTTAGCAATCAGACCAAAGCAGCCCGGCAGATGTTTCAAATTTGTCGACATTTTCAGGCTCATGTGGAAAGCCAGCCAGAATGGTCAAGAGGTCCTTTCTCCTTCCTTCAACCTGAGAACTTAGCAGTGATCAAAAGGAGGTGATTAGTAGCTATACAGAAAAGACACCAGCAGGCAAGGAGTTAACAGAGGCTGAGCCCTTCACCTCCAGGATTGGGATGGGGTGGGGGGTCGGTCACAAAGGCAAGCTGATCACAAAGGCAAGAGGGGTCCTGGCTAAAAAGGCCCAAGTCCTAGAAGCCAACTTTGAAGAACAAAGTAGAGGGTCCATTAAAAGTTAATTCAGTAAATAAACTTCATTGGTGATAAAACAAATAAGAAAGATGGAAACTCCAACTTAAAATAGCCAACAGATAGTAAAAATAAATAGCTTTGATGTGGCCTAAACATGTGCCTGCAGGGGCCCTACCGTGATCTGCCTAACACAGGCCTCTCTGGAATACCCTCTCCCTTTGAAAAGACCCCATGTGTACAGGCAGTGTTTTTTGGCGTTTGTCATTTTGGGGGCAACTTCGCACATCAAAGGCAAGCGCAGTGTTCTTTTCAGCTCCCTGGTTCCAGCTGCCCAGTGAAGCAGATACAATTTCTATAAATTGGCCTTCTCCTCTGGGTTTTGATTGATCATCACCATATGAGATTATTGAAAGTCTAATGTCTTATTTCACTTTCTCCAAGGGGT
The DNA here is from genome assembly GCA_963573935.1 of Arctocebus calabarensis. Taxonomy (NCBI): domain Eukaryota; kingdom Metazoa; phylum Chordata; class Mammalia; order Primates; family Lorisidae; genus Arctocebus; species Arctocebus calabarensis. Next base: position 9,368 of record CAUYON010151718.1, on the reverse strand, counting down.
GAGGAGGGGAGCAGTTTATTGGAAGTCAGGCCACGTGAAGACTCTGGTGTTGTGCAATAGTAATTTCCATTAGCCTGGATTTATCAGCCTCCTGAAACTCTCATGTATCTCCTGCAGGTTCCTTGTATCACCTTCCCCCTCTCCCCTCCAGGTCTCAGCTTCTGTCGCTGTTAGCAGGTACAGTACAAACTGGAGCCTTCTGGAGCCTTTGTATTGGGAGGGAGAAAATGGCTGTTGACTAAAAATAAGGAAATAACAGATTTAACATATTTATTATAACTCAAGAATCCTCTCTTTGGCCTTTGTTTCCTACTCTTAACTTTCTCAGTTCCCCCTTTGCCTCGATACTATCTTTCATTTTATTAAAGTTGATTATAGTTCCTCTGTCTTGTCCCCAGCCAGACAAAGGTTTGGGGAAAGTCAAAGAACGTGTTAATTATATGTTTCTTGTAAACTGACTTTTCATTTCCCCCTAACACATTTAGTTGGCTTGCTGTTTAGTTTAACACTCAGTTGCTGCAAATATGCTGCTTAGAAATGCTGCTTTTATTAAAACAAATAAATGAATTCAAAGACCTTTCTAATTTCAACTCGCGTGGGCTAGAAACAGAAGAGAAAAGCGAAAGCAAGAGTGAGGGAAAGGCAGGAAGGAGGGGAGAGAAGGGAGACCAGGAAATACACACACACACACACCCGCACACAGATACACACAGCATTCCTCCTGCCATCCCTCCCCAAGCCATTTTAAACTGGTCCGTACAATTGTCCCTGGCTGTGCCCTGCAGCTCACTGGCCCTCCTGGATTTTCCATCACTTAGCGCCTAAGGCAATCATTAGCTGAGAATGGACAACCTCCCCTACCTGCAGCGGCAGTCACTTCCCAGCCAGGGGAGGCTGGCTGCAGGTTCCTGCAGTTGGGCCTGGGCCCCATTTGCTCAACCGGAGAGGGGTCCTTGGTTTTTGCCCCTGGGTGCATTGGTGCCTAATTAAACTCTATCCAGGGCAACATGCCCTAAATATACCTAGGCTAAGAGGAAGCTGGAGGAAAAGGTAATCATTACCTAGACAGAGAAAGTGAGTCTTCTGAGAGAGGGGAGGAAGGCATCCCTGTGATGGCACTTTCTGTTTACCCTCAGCAGAGCATCGGTGTACACATTAGCACTGGTGCTGAAATCAAGGAGAAATGGAAATCAGAAAGAAAAAAAATCCATAGCCCACCTGTATCTAAACAGGGCCTTTGTAACCAGCAGGCAGGAGGGAGGTCTGTTGTAGCTCCAAACAGACAATGCTGGCTGCAGAAAAATGACTCGGGTGCCCTTGTGGCATTGGAGTTATTGCTCATGTGCCATGGCCCCATCACATGCAGGAGCTGGAGCTGTATAAATGGCTGTGGGGACAGAAAGGAACAGATGTGTCAAGAGTCCAAGGACTAGGTGTGTGTTGCGAAGCTAAACAGACTGTGGAGGAGTAGAGGAGAGTCCTCAGCTGAAGACTAAGGACCGCACTAGGACCTGGGCCCAGGCAGGATCAAAATGACCTGACTTGGCACTAAAGGGACAGTCAGCAAACAAGAGTATGTGCAGGTCTCATAGAAGAATCACCAGGGCTTTAATTGAGCCTCCGTTTAACCTAATGGAGGAAATCAATTCAGAGGGTGAAATCAGTTTGAGGTGACATGTTAGTGGCAAAAGAGAGACAAAACCCAGAGCTCCCCACTTCAGGAAAGAGTCAGAAGAGAAAAGTAACTTCTGTTTAGAGAAAGATCCAGAGTGCTCTTGGTCACTGAAAAGACCTGGTATTTTAGTCATTTAGCATTTATTAAACACCTGCTGTGTGGAAAACCCTATGCTAGGCATATGGGGCCACAAGAACTATGAGCCATCAAAGTACTGAGCAGGGAAGACTAGATCCTTTTATGTACTGAGTAACAAAGGTCATGAAGGACAGTGGGTAAGGGGGGTGGGGAGAGAAGGAAGCAAGTCACTCCCAGGGTTCCTTTTTTTTTTTTAGAGACAAAATTTTTTTGATGCCCTGGGTAGAGTGCAATGGCGTCATAGTTCACAGCAACTTCAAACTCCTGAGTTTGAAGTGATCCTCCTGCCTCAGCCTCCTGAGTAGTAGCTGGGACTACAGGTGCCTGCCACAATGTCCAGCTAATTTTTTCTATTTTCAGTAGAAACGGGGGTCTCACTTGGCTCAGGCTGGTCTCAAACTCCTGAGCTCTCAAACTACCTTGACCTCCCAGAGTGCTCGGATTACAAGTGGGAGCCACTGAGCCACCCTCCAGGATTCCACTTTTAAATGAGCCCACAGGCAAGTTAACTGGTGGGCAGCAGGGCTAGTGGGCAACCTGTTGCAAGGGACAACTCTATGTCCAACTAAACCAACTTCTACCTGAGCCAGAGAGATTGTCCTCCCAGTGGTGAGGGTGTGACAGAGGTCATCTGGACCTGGGCCCTTTACATCCCCTAACTTCGTTTCCCCAGGCAGGCCAGGAAAATTATGGTAATGCAATGGAGGAGGCAACTTTTCGAGCTGGAACACCATGCACTACAGTTCTCTCTTGCCCTGGACAAACAGAAGAGCATAGCTTATCCCCAAAAGCTCCTGGACAAATGTAGGCCCTCTGGGGGGGGCTGGTAAGGGAATACTGCCTCCCTCAACAAAGCAAACCTGAGAATCTCCAAGGTTTAGCGCTCACGTGGAGTCTCCCAGTAGAGGAGGGGGCTGGCTTTCATGCTCCCCACATTCCACCTGCCCCTTGGGGTGCTCTCTGTGTGATCACGGGTGCCCTTCCTCAAGCCATCTGGCCTGGGCCCAGTCTGCTTTTGGTTTCCCTAAGCAGAGTTGAACACGCTGGAACCTTCAAAGCACATTCCTAAAGACTAAGGGAGAACTGTGGGGAAGTGAAAACAAAGAGGCCAAGGAGGCTGGAGCAGTTCAGCTTACAGAGCCTGTGGGCCAACAGGGCTGGCCCAAGTTCAGTCAGACTTCCTGGCTCTGGGCCAGCCAGAGCTGGCGCTGTGCCCTCTCTAACCCACTGCTCAGGCCCTGTTGCCCCCCAAACCTGGGCACACCCCAGAGCAAGCCCAAGCCCCAGGAGGCCCTGCTGCCCCTTGGCAGCCCTCTCAGACCACCTCCCTCCCCGTTTGGTTTGCTAGTGCCCAGAGCCAGGGAATGGCCTCCGAAATCCCTTAACCCAGAGCTTCCCAAGAGCAAGGGGGTTGCCAGTGAGCCAAGAGGGGTATCCCCCCCAGCCCTTCAGGCTGGCCTGGGGGAGGCCCAAGTTCCCTGCCTGGTAACTTCAGACTATGTCGGGCAATTGTGAACACTTGGTCACTGTTTATCCTGTTCACCATAAAAATATCACATTCTATGTGTGCCAAGGGTGGGAGGCACTGCTTGCTTGTCCTAAGTGTGACATCCATGCCCTAAGAGTTACCAAGAGTTACCCACACTCACAAAATGGGGAGGGCATCAGGCCATGTGGTTCTTCTTGGACAGTAAGCACAGCTCCGTCAATCATTCAACAAGCTTTCCAATGAGCCCCCCTTGTCTATCTCACACTGTGCCTGTGGCTATTGGGGGTGGCTGGGGGAGAGACCCCAGGTTACCAGAGCCCAGGCACCTCCTTAGAGAACATAAATTCTCCCCAAGAGAGATAAGCCCCACAGAGCTGAAACCCTCACTGCTCACACTAAAGCCAGGAGAAAGAGCAGTTCTTAGTTTTACTCCTCAGCCATATATTTTTGCAGCCAAGGAGTGGGGGGATGATGTATTTCTGCTCACTTTCCACTTACAGCTGGGTAACCAAAGACTCCCTCAAACTCCAAGTGGCTGACCCGCTGAATGGGCACTTGCGAGCTGGGAGTTCTGTGCTCTTTCCCAAGGCTCCGCCCAGACAACATCAAGTTAATGGCAGATGTTATGGGTAACACCTGCATGTGGCAGAAAATCCAAAGGATATAAAAGTGTGTTTGTTTGGTGCCTCTCCCATCCCCATTTCTCAGTCACTCAGTTTGCCTCTCTGCAGGCAACCACTGCTCCAAGTTTCCTGCTTACCCTTCCCAAGACAGTCTATTAAGGCTGATTCTTTTAAAACTTTATTTTGAAAAATCCCAAACCCACAGAAAAGTTGAAAGAGCAGTACAATGAACACCCATTTTTGAAGGCAGATTTTTTAAAGTGCTATATTTATTCAACACGCCTATCCTTGGAAGGAATTCAAAACTTCTTCAAAGATCTGAATTATTTTAAGTTTATCTTCAACTGTTACTTAGGAATACTTTACCCTCATAGATACATTGCTTGCTGGTTCATTCCCCCTCCTCCCAGCCCCTAGCACCTTGTAAGTGTGCCTTGTGTATAGAGGGCATTTGATAAAGCTTGCAGGATTCAATAGTAAAGACTGCATGGTACTTTGTATGGGGGACCCAGACTGCCTGGATCTGAAACCTGACTGTGCCACTTGAGTAGCTGTGTGACTTTTGGCAGTTATTCCTACCACCTAACTTTGACTATTTGTGAAATGGAGGGTAATAATACAACATACATCATAATGTTGAGAGGATTAAATTAGCTGATGGACATAAAGCACTTAAAATAGTGCCTGGCATATAGAAAGTGCTTAATAGGTGTTAGGAAGACTTAAACACATTTTGTATCACCTTTGTTTTGGTGATTGCACATAAGTCATTTGGCCCTGAGTTAATGACCTCTGAGTTTTCATTGGTAACCACGACAGAGGCCCAAGGAACCCAGGAATGCAGCTTCATAATCATTCTTTGCCAAACATAGAGGATTGCCCGTGCTCAGCATGTAAGTGGCAAGGACTTCTCATGGAGTTTCCATAGTCATGGAGAGTTTCTTCTAGCTGTGCTTATTAAAAAGACATTTGGGGGGAAAGTTTTCTCCCCACTCCCTTTCATAGCCTGGCTAGTTGCTGTCCTGCTGATAGAACCATCATAGAAGAAAGAACTAGCATTTGCTTTACCAACAGACCCAGGAAGAATATGTTCATTCTCCCTTGGGGTGAAGCCTAGACTCACAGAGACCCAAGGTCACAGAGGTGAGGTCAGACAGAACAAGTAGGCTCGGCGCCTGTGGCTCAAGCAGCTAAGGTGCCAGCCATGTACACCTGAGCTGGCGGGTTCGAATCCAGCCCAGGCCCACCAAACAACAATGACGGCTGCAACCAAAAAATGGCTGGACGTTGCGGCGGGCGCCTGTAATCCCAGCTACTTGGGAGGTGGAGGCAGGAGACTCGCTTGAGCCCAGGAATTGGAGGTTGCTGTGAGCTGTGATGCCACAGCACTCTATCCAGGGTGACAGCTTGAGGCTCTGTCTCCAAAAAAAAAAAAAAAAAAAAACCAGACAGAACAAGTAGGTGAGACCTCAGGAATTCCCCACTGTCTGGCAAGCCAGAGAGAGTCTTGTGTACCCCTGAACAAAGTTCTTTGGGACGTCCTTTCGATAGGAAGTGTTGAATGGTGGATGACTTATTTATTTATTTATTTATTTACTTTTGTGGAGAGAGTTTCAGTTTGTCGCCCTTGGTAGAGTGCCGTGGCATCACACAGCTCACAGCAACCTCCAACTCCTGGGCTAAGGCGATTCTCTTGCCTCAGCCTCCCGCATAGCTGGGACTACAGGCACCCGCCGCAACGCCCGGCTATTTTTCTGTTTGTGCAGTTCAGCTGAGGCCGGGTTTGAACCCAACACCTTTGGTATATGGGGCCAGCGCCCTACTCAATGAGCCACAGGCGCCGCCCCCTTTTTTTTTTTTTTTTTTTGTAGAGACAGAGTTTCACTTTATCACACTCGGTAGAGGTAGAGTGCTGTGGCGTCACACAGCTCACAGCAACGTCCAACTCCTAGCTTAGGCGATTCTCTTGCCTCAGCCTCCTGAGTAGCTAGGACTACAGGCGCCCGCCACAATGGCCAGCTATTTTTTTGTTGCAGTTTGGCCAGAGCCGGTTTTGAACCTGCCACCCTTGGTATATAGGGCCAGTGTTGCTCTGTGCTTTAAAATACCATGCCTAATGTTGGGCTTTGACGGCTGTAGTATCTGACCTTGACATTGTGGTGTTTCTGACATATAATTTAATTAACGTATGATGCCAGCACAATGCCAGAGAGTCAAGCATTCTGACAGCTCTTGGAAGGGACATAAGTCCCTTTGAAGTTCCTCCTCAGTGAACGGACATGCAGAGAAACTTTCTAAGGTTGAGGACAGCCCCTGATACAGTGTACAGAAATTGAGCTGCATCACGGTTATATTGGATGGCACTGGCCAAGCCACCCGCTGACTTGTCACAGTTCTGCAGACCTGCCTTGGTTTCTGAGGGCCCCAACTATCATGAGCGGCTCCTTGGGGAAGAATACCTCATCCTTTATCAGGGACAATGTTCTGAGGCCTTCTGTTCCCAGATTTTTATCCATAAAATGTTTCCTTCTTCCTCACCTGTGCCCATTGTTAAGTCATTGAGCTGCACAAAAGAACATAATTAGATAAGAGTCATATTTATTAACTATAAAGAAAAATGACTGTGTACATCCATTCTGCACATAATTATTTAACACCCACCGTACACCTATACCAAAGCTCTGGGCATTTATAGCAGGGAACAAAACAGTATCTTGGATAGCATAAAACTACATTTTACTGGGGAGAGAAAGGCAATAAATACCTGAGCAAAAAAAAAGAGCATATTTCAGGTTTTTTTTTTTTTTTTGAGACAGAGCCTCAAGCTGTCACCCTGGATAGAGTGCTGTGGCATCACAGCTCACAGCAACCTCCAAGTCCTGGGCTCAAGCGAGTCTCCTGTGTCTGCCTCCCAAGTAGCTGGGACTACAGGCGCCCGCCACAACGCCCAGCCATTTTTTGGTTGCAGCCACCATTGTTGCTTGGTGGGCCAGGGCTGGATTCGAACCTGCCAGCTCAGGTGTACGTGGCTGGCACCTTAGCCCGTTGAGCCACAGGTGCCGAGCCATATTTCAGGTTGTTAATAAATGCTTTGAAGAATTAAGAGGAATGAGATGGATTTATTTTTATTTATTTATTTATTTTTTATAGACAGAGTCTGACTTTGTCACCCTCAGTAGAGTGCTGTGGCGTCATAGCTCACAGCAACCTCCAGCTCTTTGGCTTAGGTGATTCTCTTGCCTCAGCCTCCTGAGTAGCTGGGACTACAGGCACCCGCCATGATGCCTGGGTATTTTTTTGTTGCAGTTTGGCTGGAGCGGGTTTGAACCCACCACCCTCAGTATATGGGGCCAGTGCCCTACTCACTGAGCCACAGGTGCCACCCTAGTTTTTTTTATTTTTTATTTTTTTATTATTATTATTTTTTTTTTGAGAGAGAGCCTCAAGCTGTCACCCTGGACAGAGTGATGTGGCATCACAGCTCACAGCAACCTCCAATTCCTGGGCTCAAGCGAGTCTCCTGCCTCTGCCTACCAAGTAGCTGGGACCACAGGCGCCCGCCACAACGCCCAGCCATTTTTTGGTTGCAGCCGTCATTGTTGTTTGGCGGGCCTGGGCTGGATTCGAACCTGCCAGCTCAGGTGTATGTGGCTGGCACCTTAGCCCGTTGAGCCACAGGTGCCGAGCCTAGATGTTTTTTTAGATGGTAGATTGTGCATTATAAGTCTTGGGTTGACAGAGAATTGTACTCAGATAGTGTATCAGTCAGCTCTTGCCAGAATAATGCTGTATAACAAACCACTCCAAAATATCAGCAAGCATTTATTTCTTACATACACACCTGTGGGTCATCTGTGGTTAGCTGATCTAGACTGCACTCAACTGGGCTTGACTCCAAGTGTGGATTGGGTCTAGCTCCACGTGTCCTTATTCTCCATGGACAAGTGGGGCTACTTGGGACATGAAGATGGAAAAAGTACAAGATGGTAGAGTATAAATGCAATGACTCCTAAGTCCTAGACTCAGAACTAGTACACTATTGCTCTGCCTATATCCCATTGGCCAAAAGAAGTCATGTGACCTGACATTGCTGGGATGGGGAGACATAGTCCACCTTCAATGGGATGAATTGCAAAATCACATGGCAAAGGCTATGGTTACAGGGTGGTGAAGAATTAGGAAAAGTAATGGAATCAGAAACAGATGGTTCAAACTAAAAGTATGTATCTCCAGCTATGACATTTATATATACAAATACATATATCAAATGATAAAACAGCATTGGTTGGAATCTTCTGTTTTAGATTAAATTTAAATAAACCCATGCAATAATTACATTAGCATCCCCGAGGTGGTTTATTATGGCACCAGAGGCTTCTGGGTCATTGCTGCCAATCTCAGGAAACCTGAGAAGATGGGCCACAGGCCATCCCAATGCTGAGAGAGAAGAAGGCCTTGAAGGAATGGAGACCTTTCTTCCTGCTTTGGCTTCCTGTGCAGAGACGGTGCAGGTGGGAAAGATCAGATCAGGTTTCCTTGCTGACTTCTCAGCATGTCTGGGAGTAGCATAAATCTGGCCTGGGACCTAGGAGGTATCACCACTGGGCCTCACTCTACAATCCAACTTGCCCTTTAGCTGGTTTCACCCCTTCATCTGCTGTGTGAAGCTGTATGAGCTGATCAACGATTCCAGCTCTTCTTTGCAGCTCCTTTTTTCCAAGTTTGGCCCCACCTTTCTTTTGCTATCCTTGAATGATGTGGGAGGGATCACTGAGTGTCTCATAGAAAGTGATCATTTCCAATTTTGCGCCTCCCTTCAGTGAAATCCTCTAGGGCTCTGCAGTCAGCCAAGGATTGGGACCTGGCCTTCCCTTTAGGAAGGAAAGGCCCCTGTTCAGTGGATACCAACGGTGAGTGGAGGGTGGCGCCTGTGGCTCATCGAGTGGGGCGCTAGCCCCATATACCGAAGGTGGCAGGTTCAAACTTGGCCTTGGCTGAACTGCAAAACGGAAAAATAGCTGGGCGTTGTGGCAGGCGCCTGTAGTCCCAGCTACTCGGGAGGCTGAAGCAAGAGAATCGCCTAATCCCAGGAGTTGGAGGTTGCTGTGAGCTGTGTGTTGCCAGGGCACTCTACCGAGGGCGATAAAGTAAGATTCTGTCTCTACAAAACAAACAAACAAACAAAAAAACAAACAACGGGCGGTGCCTGTGGCTCAGTGAGTAGGGTGCCGGCCCCATGTACCAAGGGTGGCAGGTTCAAACCTGGCCCTGGCCGAACTGCAGCAAAAAAATAGCCGGGCGTTGTGGTGGGCACCTGTAGTCCCAGTTACTTGGGAGGCTGAGACAAGAGAATTGCCTAAGCCCAGGACCTGGAGGTTGCTGTGAACCATGAAGCCATGGCACTCTACCAAGGGCGACAAAGTGAGACTCTGTCTCTAAAAAA
>CAUYON010151717.1:0-13376 GCA_963573935.1 Arctocebus calabarensis | reverse complement strand
GAACTCAAACAGTGTCTGATCGACAGGGGGATATAGCCAGGACACTAATAAATTTTGCAAAATTGTTCTGTTTTGTCAGCAACATCAATCAGGGGCAAAGCTAGAACTGAGTGAATGGCCCTCACCTCCATTAAGCACCTGACATTGTCAGGCCTCAGCTTTCTCTGCAAGAGAGTGGCAGAGAGTGGCAGACTGTGTGAAGAGACATAGTTTTCCCTATGACTCAGGTATGCACAAACCTCTGGAGCATCGGCTCATTAGAGGGAACTGGGTCACAGCTTTGCGGAGATGCCAATGACTAGGTGTAACATGTACAAGGTGAGGATGGAGGCAACAACCTTCTCGGACTAATTAATTTAAGGGTAGGGTTCCTCCTGACTTTGTGGAGCCCAGGAGTGAGTCTTACTTGAGCTGCCAGCAGACACCTGCTATCTAGTTGCTGGAGGCCATTTAAACTCTCTCACCTGAGACAGGTGCTGACTGGGACAATTGATTTGGACCTCTTGAACTGGGCCCATCACCTGAGAACTATTCAAAGTGGTACCCCGGACAGTGTGAGGTTGTGGGAAGGTTTAATATTCCTTTTCCAGTTTTTGTCTGTGGGTGGTGGGGAGACTTAATTGCTGGTATTTCTCCACATAACCTTTAGCTTTTCTTTTCATTACTTGGGACACACTAGGAGAAGTGATTAACACAATTATTACAGAAATATCATGAAGTACCTTCTGCCTGTATAATGGTGCTCTCCTATCTGGGGATATGAAGATGTATCTATACTTAGTGTACAGATTTGACTTATAAGAGAGGCATTTTATTACGAAGAAAATCATTGTCACTTACATTTCTGAGAATTTTGTCCATTGTTTGCTCCCTTTGGGAAACCATTTTACTTCCAGTCCATTGGCTCTTTGTAACTAAAATCACAATATGACTGTTTGAGATTATTTCCCTCTTTGGCTAACCTTATGTGTGTATTCCTCCATGTATTCAAATTCATACTTTTCTCATACTATTCATGGAATGAAGTCATTAAAAATTCTCATGTCCTGAGGTCTCTGTAATCAATTTACTTATCATGTGCATGAGTAGAATCATTGATGAGAGTGATATTAGACATCATTCATAACCACTATTCTCACCAATATTTAAAAGAAGAAACCTTTACAATAATCTTACAAATGGCACTTATAAACACAGAAGGGTGAGAAAATTAGCGTTATAACGGACTTTTTAAAAACCAGAGTAAAGGAAAAAGGGAATATTTTCTCAAAAACTTTATATGCAATTACACACCTTAAATTTTACCTGTGTGTGTGTTGAATGTTGTCTCAGGAACTCTATCTTCCATTCCTGCCAATTCCTGTGACTGACGTTGTGTAATTCAGTGAAAAAAAAAAAAAAAACTGATGTTACTGCACATTGGTATTGAAATGCTCAGTGCTCGACAGTGAAAACCTTAAAGTTTAGCTCTGTTTCCACGGCAACCACAGTGCAGCTCCTCGAGTGCCACGGGGCACAACTGCATGTCCACTGTGAGTCCCCCTGGTTTTTGATGCACTATTTAGAAGTTTTATTGGTTATATAAGCACAACTCTGTGGATTTTTTTGGTCTTTCATTTCAAAACTCAGTGATAATTTTGCTGCAAGTGGAGAGTGGCACTGACTAATAGGAAAGCCCTAGTGGGATTCTGATTATTTCACAAGTAAAGCAGGAGGTGAACCAGTAGCCACAGGGTCAACTAAACTGAAAGATTGAATAGGCTTTGACATTGTCCCCAAGTATTGCAGTAGGTTCTGTGCTGTGCTAGGGAATAGGTGCCAAGTGAAAAGAATGCGGAAGGATTCTTTCTTTTTATACTGTCTTATATCGTTGCCCCAGGATACAGTGTCATGGTGTCGGAGCTCAAAGCAACCCCAAACTCCTGGACTCCAACGATCCTATCCTCTTGTCACATCTATCTTCCACAGCTATCTTGCCAATAGCTGGGACTACACGTGCCCACCATGTACCCATCTAATTTTTCTATTTCTCTTAGAGACGAGGTGTCACTCTTGCTCAGGCACATCTCCACCTCTTAAGCTCAGGCAATCCACCTACCACATCCTGCCAGCGTGCTAGAATGACAGGCGCGAGCCACCTTGCCCAGCCAAATTTTCATCTCACCTAAAGCCTCTCACTTTTTTCAAGAATCTACTTTTATTCCCCTCTGAGCTTAAAAAGAGGACTCATACTTTAAAAACAGCAATATTACTTAAAGACGCCAAATTTTAAATCAGAACTGTTCTTATGACTGTAAGCAATTACAAGGATGATGCCATGTGCCAACCAATGTTGAAAGCCCTTTATAAATGTCAAGCCATTTGATGTCCACAGGAATTATAGTGACACGATCTTCATTTTATAATGAACACAAAGGAGCCATTGCTTAAATATTCCTGAGGTCACACAAAGAACAACTCAGCTAGGGAAAGAATCTGGACAATCTGGTGCTAGACTCCCCCCTTTACCATTGCATTCCATTACACAATTAAGGAAAAAATAAAAGAAAAAAATAGAACAGACAGGGATATTTACTCTCCCCCTACCCTAGCATGAGCAAGGAGAAATAGGACCTTCCTTAGAGAATCTAATATTTTCTTTTCAAAAGTGAAGTTTCTCCAACCGACAGGACTCTCGAATTTTGGTGATGAGGAGGTAAAATTGTTAGTACTCTAAACTCAAATGTTAATAGGAGATGCTTCAAGTACAAGGACGAGCTTGTAAGAAACACCAGGTAGGGTTTGTATAGGATGGTGGAGCTAGGAGCAAAGTACTTATTCGTATTTTTTTAAAAAAAAGGTGCTACTAGGCAATAGTGTGGAATGGTCCCCTGGTCCAGAAAATGTTGCTTGGGCAGCACCAATGAAGCTGTTACTGATAGTCAGCTCCTCCACAATGTATTTTTCTATGATAACTGGACTCTAAAGAATGCCCATTCTGGTATTTTCATCAACCTTCAGGCAGTCTCCGGAATGGAGTCGGCAGGACAAACTCTACCATCATGGGGGAGCCCGTGTCCACCTCCTCTGTGAACCACTCTTTTTGCTGGGCTGACCTCTCGTCTTCCTTCTGCTTGTCAGCCAGTGTGAGTGGAGAATGAGGATAAAGACCTTTGTGATGATCCACATTCACTTTTAATAATACAGATCCAGTTGTCTTTTTTGTTTGGTGCTGCTATTAGGGTCAAACTGGTGATATGAAGTCGGTTTGGAGGTGTTCTAAATCAATGCAAAAAAGTGTAGGAGAAAAAAAAAAAGAATTAGGACTCCTGTAATTCTAGCACTTGAGAGGTCGAGGTGGGTGGATTGCATGAGCTCACAGGTTCAAGACCAGCATGAGTCAGTGTGAGACCTCGTCTCCAAAAATAGCTGGGCATTGTGGTGGGTGCCTGTAGTCCCAGCTACTAGGGAGGCTAAGGCAAGAGAATCGTTTCAGCCCAGGAACTTGACCTGGTTGCTATGACCTATGACATCATTGTACTCTATCAAAGTTAAAAGGGAGACTCTGCCTGAAAAAAAAAAAATCACCCAAAACCAAACAAACAAACAAACAAAATCCAGAACGCCATTATAAAACAGATACTAAGACAATCCTGCAGATATCATTCATGAGGATGTCTTTGCAGAAACTCTATACAGGAGAAGTATAGAGCTCCACACAGCTGTGCTCAGTTCACTTACATGTGTAACAGCCTCAGATCATGAAGAGTTTCATGTCTAAGGGATCTGTGCATTGACAGAGCACACTCTCAAATTGATACAGACTCTGTCTTCCAAAGCTATAGAGAAAAAATCACGAGGAAGAATGATAACAATGTGTAACATCTATTTATTACTGTAAGTAAAAACCAAGGATGAGGACCAAGTAATAAGGAATATAGATAACAGGAAAAGGTGATGAAAGGACGGGGAAAAGAGAAGCGTTTCAAGGGAGTGTAAGTGCAAAGTCAATAAGCAGTGCCTTAAGGGAGTGTCAGGGAAGAGGTAACAGGTGATGCCACAAGAGGGTGAGAGGGAAGACTAAAGAAATGTCAGCGAAAGAGGACACAGTCCTAGGGCAGGTGTCCTTGGCCTTGATGTTGTTGTTGGCCTATTTAGATCAGGGCTCCAGCTCACGGGAGAACTTGTGGCTACAGGGAAGAGAGGCAGCTATGAGGTCACCAGGAACCAAAACTCAGGTCCCCTGCCAGGTGGAGACTGGACTCCTGGCGCCCAACAGTCACCATACACCAGGGAACGGTGATGACCTGGGAACCATGGGAACAGGCTCTTTGCAGCTGGCCACCAGAGAGAGTCCTGAGCAGAGATGCACAAAGCTCCCCCCACCCTCTGCCAACCTTGCAGGCCCTCACCTGTTGCACTTGCTCAGTTGCTTCATGGTTTGGAACCAGGACTGAAATTCTTTCTCTGGTTCAAAGGGAAAATTATCGGCAGTCACTTGAAGCAGCTGCATCTGCTGGAGGATCTTGATGGCCTGGAGTCAGAGAGAAGGATGGGCGCTGACTGGGCCTGGGGGGAAGACTCTGAGGGGCCATGTGGGGGAGGGGGAGGGACCGTTTTCTGGGACTTTTCTTCAGAACGGTCTCCTTCTCCCCTACAATCCTGTGAAGGCCCAGTCTGTCCTCAGAATTGGAGAGAAACGGCCCTTTCTCCAGGACTTTGTTTTCATTCTTGTCCTGTAGGCTTCATGGGGACAGATTCCTCCTTCTGTGTGTCAAACCCTCCCAGGAAATCTACCATGCAGAGGATGGATCCAGGGAATGTCCACCCAGGGGAGTCTCTGACTCCCACATCTCTGCTCCCCCAGAGAGATGCACCAGTTGTCCACCTTCCCCTTTTTGTTATGTTGAGCACATTTCCCTGCAAAGCACAGCCAATGCCAGATAGAGAGGCCCCTAACCCAGGACTGCCTCCCATGCTGCAGGTCATCCAGGGTTACTGGGACCTTCATAAACCAGGACTTACAAGCACGTTAGGCTGTGGGCTGGGAAGCATGGGACGTGGGAGCCGAAGCTCTGGGACCTTCGGTCCTAACACTCCACATGACAAGTAGGGACACCCATCCTTGCACACACAGAGAGTTTGGAGCCACATGGGAGCTTCCTGAGTGTGGAGGGGCCAATTTCACCTCCTCCCATGGACAGCACCTGAGGGAGAGGCTCTATCCAGGTCAGACAAATGCCTAGGCAGCTCAATGGTCAGACAACTCTACAGCTTCTGCCTCAGGAGCAGGGACTGGAGGCTGATGTGAGGCCTGACTCCCCAGCTCACAGGACACCCAAGAGGCTCCCTGGAGGGATATTGCTGAGTGCTGAGTTCTCGGGGCTCAGACTAGGGGTGTCCCTCCCCAGACTCAGGATTCTGGACCCAGGGTGCCGCCAGGGACACTCACATCCATATCATTGTGTGTCTTCTCGTGCAGCAGGACTAGGTCTTTGAGGAAGGTTCCTATGAACGGAATAGTGCCCTTGTCATTGGGGTGGGAGTGGTGATGTGCACCCACCCGCAGGTGGCCTGCCCAGTCCTGTCCCCCTGAATCTCATCACTCGTCTCCTGGAGCCCTACTCAGGTCTCCTACTTGGAGCAGCCAGAGACCTTCAGCTCCCTCCTTCAGTTCTCTCCCTCTCCTCCCCAGCTGCACCCATGGCCACCTAGAGCCCTGGGATATTTCCAGGGTACAGTGTCTTGTCATCCCTGTACCGACCCTTCCCTAAGGGCAAGCTGAGCCCAGCTGCTCCAGGCTCGGGCCCTGGTCCTTCCGATAAGGGCCTGTGAGGCACCAGCTGCAGGAAGGAGGGCCTAGGAAGAGTCCCCTGCTTGATGAGGAGGAGGCCCTAGCTGGGATGGGGACCCTGCCCTCTGTCCCTGGGGCCTTCCACACCCCTACCAAGAAAGGCTCACCTTCCCTCTCTGCTGCATCATTTGGGCTCTCTGGGGGTTTATTTCACTGGTAGCCACCTTGTAGACGCCCACTTGGCAGAGTGAGGACAAGGTCAGAGAGATCATGCTCCCTTCACTCAGCTACTCCCAGGACCCTGACCTCTCACTTGGGACACTGGCCAGACTCAGCTGTTACAGAGCTGCAGTCACTTCAGCAAGCTCTGGTTCTAGACCAATCCTGTGTCCTACACCCACCTGCTGTGTCACTTGGGGCATGTACCTTAGCTCTTCCTATGTCTGAAGATACTGCCCCAGCTGCCCTTACAACACACCCAACAGCAGGGGCCTGGCCTCCTGAAGAATTGCTGGCTGGGTTCAGTTTGATGAAAATATTTCAAATTGTATATAAAACCAGCATATTGTACCCCATGATTGCCTTAATGTATGCAGATATGATTTAATAAAAAAATACATATACAAATATACATGTGTATTTTTCTAATTAAATCATACATAATTATATATGTACAGAGAAGAATTTTCCTTGTTTGGGGACAGAAGGAAGTCCCATCCACCACATTTCCCTGAGGCCTGGTGGAAGCTCCATAACTTAAGAGACCAAGGCGGGAGCTACAGCCCTGCTACATCTGCCGCTAATCCCTGCTGAACAGCCGGCAGAGACCCATGGCCAGAGCCCCTGCCTGCACCCACCCGCCTGGACAGACACTTACTCTTCTGTTAGTCATACTGGACAGGATTGATGTCTGGTCATTTTTGGGTAAAATTTCAGTGAGAAAATTAACCAAAAAACCCCTGGCCCGTGACCCTTTCCAGATTCACCTCTTTTCCTGTCCTCAAAACGCTTGTCCCCATCTATGGCCCCCTTTACCTTTACTGGCTTTTCCCGCATTATGCCATCATCCCATGCACACAGTTTGTCATAAGCTCTGGAGCTTTCACTGTGCAGAGGAGAAAGAAAGAAGTGTAGGAGTAATGGGGAGAAGGGTGAGTTCCCGTCCCTCTCACTGGGAAGGGAAAGTGTCCACGCTGGCAGGATTTGCGTTTCCTCTGGGTTCCCGAGTCCCGGGGGGAGGGACATAGGACTAGGGTGGGCATTGGACTCCTAGTTACCTGGCCTAGACCATTTCTACTGGGCCACTAAGTTGCTCAATTTAGTTTGCTGTTTAGTAGACACATGAATGTCTCCAATGTGCAAAATCCCGTGCCCCACAGTGAAGAAAACTAGGTCCTGAGTTAGACATTTGGGGCTACCATCCCAGGGGACTGAGAGGCCCTGTCCAGTCCCTATCTTTGCCTCTGGAGTTCCTGGTCTCCAGGGCCCTCACAGTCTGCTGAGGGAACATGACAGACCCGGGGGAGGTGGTGGGTACAGCACAGGAGACAGAAGCCCACCCAACTGGACACTGCCCTCCAGGTTTTCTTCAGCCTATGGATGGGCCTGCACTTTAGAGCTCTGAGGTTGGCGTGAGAAGATGAGTGGTTTTTGACTGCCATGCACTCTTGGGAAAGGAAGTGGATTTGCCGTCAGTTGGAGAGTTGGAACTTCACTGCCCCAGGTGCACCCTTTCTGCTGACCTTTCCCCTCTAGGGAGGCAGAGGCCAAGGGAGGCACAGGAGAAAATCTGGGACCCAGTGAGTTTCACGTAGGGAGGATGATTATAGTTCAACCCAAGGTAGGTGTTGAGGTGGGAAATGAACCCCACCACTGGGCATGGAATCAAGTTCATTGTGCCCCTGACAGGAAGGAGTAGGGGTTTTCAGGGTCTCAGACCATGTTCAACAAACTTGACATCTGACAGAGTAGAAAATGAGTGTCCTGGACCATCCCACAGCTTACCTGGGTCACATGGGTCCAGAGCCCCAGCACCCTGACCCTATTCTTGGCCCTCCCATGGCGGCTTACCCTGGCCAGCTGGATCCACAGCTCAAGCACCCTGGCCCTGTCCTGGGCCTTCATGGTGCGGGTCCCCAGGGAAGTAGTAACTCGAAAAGTCGTCACTCTCAAAGAGTGAGTGAGGTCAGCCCAGACCGTGGGTGTCACATGCTCCTTGTCCTCCTTCTTTCAATTATTTCAAATGGACCCCAGGCACTCGCAGGGAAGAACCTTCTTGATCTTCTCCTGGGGAGAAAGAAAGATGCACATGGGCTCGGTCAAGATCAGCTCTGAGTTTGTAGTCACCCCCTGACCCAGGCAGGTGGCCAAGTTCTAAGCTTTGGAATGGCTCTCCCAGACTAGTCAGAAAACTGGGTGTCATTGCCCTTTCACTGAGGGCACCACATGCAGAGAGCCAGACAAGTAGAGAACAGCACGTGGTAGGTTCCCCCAGGCCGTCCTCAGGACACCCCTCCACAAGGTGGCTGAGCACTTCCCTTCCTGAGGCCACCTGTGTGCGAGGCCTTCCTTCCATTGAGACACCCACTGACTGGAGCAGCTACCTACAGGGGCTCAGTGGGGGTGTTTGGTGTGCAATGAAGTATGCGTCAGGTGTCTAGAAATTGCAGAGGCTGGAGAGGGCAGGCGAGCAGCCTAGGGGCCTGCTCAGTGGGCTGCTCCTGCATCAAGTGGGCTGGGCCCCCCTCCCCTCATGCTCTATCGCCTCCCATTGTCTGTGCACAACTGCTGTGTGGCTACCACACAGACACAGGGACAACAGTTACAGGAAGAAACTCATCAGGGGTCATGGCTCACAAGACATGGAGCAGGGTGGGACCAGATGATTGGCCTGTGGTCAGGGAAAGGGGTCTGGGCAGTGGCTCACTGCGTCCATGAGCATCAACTGCTTGGCCAGATGTTTGAGTGTGTAGGCCATGATGAGATTCAGCTCCAACCCCTGCTTGCTGCTTCTTATGCACAGCACGAGGACGGCAGAGCCCTGGAATTGGCTCCAGTTGTGCCTTTCCTGTTTTCACTGGACGTGGCCCTGTCCTAGCTGCTGCTGTTACCTTTGGCCCCAGTCCTGATGCTCCATATAAAGTGGCAGATTCAAGGCAGAGGGTGACCCTGGCTCCAGAACAGTCTTTTGCCCTCCCATACCTGGTGAGGCAGGGTGTAGGGCCGGCAGTGAGAGTGCCTGTTGATCTGGAGCTTGAGCAGGAGATGGGTGAAAAGGACAGGAAATCAGTGGCATTTGTCACTCCCTCCTGGGTTATCCAAACACACCACAACCTCTCCCCAGTAAAGGGATTTTCAACCCCAAACCCCACCCTCAGGGAGCTGTGGCCATCTCATCCTCCATGTCTGCCAATTTTGGCCACAGTTGCTCTAGCCATGCGAAAGCAATATTTGGTTGATGACCTACGGGTGATGTGGATGGGGTGACCTCTGTATGGGCCATCACAACCATGAGCCCTGCATTGTTCAGGGGCTGGTCAAAGACCACAGGCTATCTCTGTACGTAAGAGATGCAGATGGAAGAGGTAGTTCTAGGGTGGCAAATGGAAGAAGAGTCAGAGGCCTGGCCTTTCCTCCCACACCCTTCCCAGGGCATCCCGTGAGTACTGTGTGGTTCAGGGTACTTGGGCCTGAGCCTCTAGTTAGAGGACGGACAGAACTACTCCAGTTGTCTCTGCTCCCTATGGGTCAGGAATGGATACAACACTATGGACCTCCACTTCCCATTGCCATTGTCAGCCCCACCCACCACATGCACCTCAGCACCTCTGGGCCCTCAGGGCTGTGACTGGAGGCCGGAGTATAAGTGGGGTGCTCATCATCACTCCAGGCAAGGGGCCTTGGTGCTGCAGGCAGGAAGGGGCTGTGGGGTGGAGTAGAAAGGCAGAGGTGGGAAGGGACTGTGATGAGGATGAGCCCCTCAGGGCCAGACCCGAGCCCAGTTGCTCCTCTGTCTGCAGGGACCTGGGATCACAACCACAGCTCTTCCTGAGTCATTTCTCCCCTGAATCCCCCGACCTCAGCCCTCTCCAGGGATTTGTCCAGTGTGTGAGACTGGAGGATCTGGCTTCTCTCCCCAGCTACACTCCACAATATCCTCATACTCTGAAGGATCAGGGGTTCTGTCATTGGACCCCAAAGACATTGTTTATTAGTTGGTCCTGGCATTTGTCACCTGGTCAGAATCTGGGATGTGCCTCCCTGAATAGAAGATGCTGGAAGTCCTCTAGGAGGAGGATGTGACTTCCTGGTGACTGCTCTGACTTCCTGCCTCCCTGCACAGAGCTGTGACCCAAGTTCTGATATCCTCTTTGTTCGTTAAATTAAGCTAAGTTTCTAGAAGTTGCCTGCCCAAGGCAGCTGGTTAATGAATGAGTCCCACAGAGCCTTTGCAGATATCTGAGCAGTTCTGGGGGCTCTTTCCCCACCCTAGGAAACCCAGTTCTCCCAAGGACAGAGATTAGCCGGAAGGGAACTCAAACCTCTCCAAGTAGGACGAGGTTTGCTCTCGCTGTGCTTTTCCCACACAGGAAGGGGAGTGGGCTATTGAGGTGTGAGGCGGAGAGTGCCTTCTGTGTGGAGGGAGATAGATGGTAAATGGGAACAGCCACAGCCCCCCCTGAAGCCTCTCCACAGAGTCAGGAGCGAGGGAAACACCTGCCACCTCTTAAACCATTTACTCCCCACTAAAAACCCATGAACTTCATCCTCTGATCCCTTGGCACATCAGTAAAGTGAAGCTCAGAGGAGCTGCACAGAAATCCACAGACACAGCTGGTGGGTGGCAGTCACCACTGTGCCTTGGACACTCACCTCCTCAACAGCTTCTCCAAGAACCACAACACGGTGCTGACATCCAGGTAGGAGCCCTGGGAGGTGGTGGAGGAGATGGTTCGAGGAGGAAAGACTGGAACCAGGGAGCTCACCAGCATCTCCCTGGTGGCTGACTGGGAGGTCCTCATCAGTCTGAGGTCCCTGAAGTAGAGGGTCGAATCATTTCCCTCCTAGTGGGGACAAAGAGGACACACAGTCAGTGACCCTGACCCTCCATAGTTTGGGGCCTGATGATCAATGCAGGAAGCTCTAACCCTTCAGAAACTGTGCACATATAAGTCATGGGTGTCCTCGGTGGACACGATTCTACACATTTCATGTAAAATGGGAGGGGGCCAAAGAACTGCATGAAACCACTGACCCATCCCAGGCTGCTTCAGGGCGGAGCATCAATGCCCTGCTCAGAAAACCTGTATGAAGAGCACTGTGCCAAGGAGTCTCCAAATGACCCTCACTGTACAGATGAGAAAACACAGGCTCTGGGATGTGGCATGGCTGTCACGAGCACTTGGGTCAGAGCTACGACTCACCCAGAAAGGGTTGCTTGCATTTTCCCCTAAGCGTCTTGAAGTGGTTCTCAATATTCTTAATGCCGAGATCCTTTAATATAGTTCCTCATGTTGTGGTGACCCCCAAGCATAAAATTCCTTTTGTCGCTATTTCATAACTGTAATTTTGTTACTGTTATGCATGGCAATGTAAATATCTGATAATAGACCACCCTTTTGAAAGGGTCGATGGACCCCCCAAATTGATCTGTATCCACAAGTTGAGAACCTCTGCTAGAGGCTCAGCCTGCTCTAACATGGGGAGAAGGTCTTGGGGCAGCCTGTTTTCCCCCACTATGTAGACACCTTGCATCAAGAAGAGGTCGCTCAGCAAAGATCAGCACAAGTGTCTGTCTTTGTTACATTATACCTACTCTTGAGATACAGCCTTAGCAACTCTGAGCCTGGCACATGGACAAATGTCATAAGAGACCGTGGGGTGGAAGAAAGCTCGTTACAGGGCCACAGGGCTGGGCAGATGACTCAGGGCAGAGAAATCCCAAATAGATATGAAGACACTGAAATGGGACTCCCAGGTGTCAGTCGTGAAAATGAAATTTGATGTGAATTTAGTTCCCACCGAACCCAGATCGGAAAAAACTTGAAATAATATTAACAACCAGAGAGGTTGGTTACAGAGGAACAGTGACATTCAGAGTGCGCTGGTAACCTGTCCATGTCACAGCAGGTCTGGAAGGTGGACTGGTCACAGCAAATACAACTATCCATGTGCAACCTGTCACCAGCACCCCCTCCCTGGGAGCCCGCCTGATCACATTTCATGGGCCGAAATTCATACTTTCATGTCCAACCCCCTTTGCCTCAGACCTGACTGCATTAGGAGAAAAGCTGGTTGAGTTACATGGTCCTAATTCCATATGACTGGTTTCCTTATCTGAGGAGATACTAAGGACGCAGAGAAGCACAACAGAGGACCTCTCTGCAAACAGGGAGATGGAAGTAGGCCATAGAAACTGAGGAGAGAGGCCTCTGAGAGACCTCCCCAACCGGCAGCTTCATGGGGTATTGCCAGCCTCCTGAACTGAGAGAAAGTCAATTTCTGTTGACAGAACCCTTCAGCCTCATAGCTCAGTTCTGTGAGCCCCCCATAATTGTCCCAGCCAATTGGGACACACAGCATGTTCCCTCCAGGACGGCTGACCAAAAACTAATATTGTGTGCAGTCAGGATCCACCAGCATTGAAAGGTTGGACCTCAGCGAAAAAAGGCCTCCTGCCAGGTGGGGCTACAAAAAGTTGTTCCTCCGATGGCACCTCCCAGACAAGCGCATGCAGCAGTTTTACCTCCTTCTGTGTGTGGCCCTCTCCCTTTTAGGCTGAATGATAGCTTACTCAAAGATGATATAAATAAGGAAATTGCCACCTTTTTGGAACACAATAGTAATGAAGACATAAAGCATCAAATCCTGTGGGATACTGCAAAAGCAGTCCAAAGAGGGACATTACAGCATTGGAAGACTTCAACAAGAAACCTGAAAGAGAGGAAACCAATGAATAAATGAATCATTTCAAACAACTGGGAAGGGAAGAAACTTCCAACCCCAAACCCAGAAGAAGAAAAGAAATAACTGAAAAGAGGGTTAAAGTAAATGAAGTTGAAAACACAAAGATCATTCAGATCAATGAAACAAAAGTTGGTTTTTGAAAAGATTCATAAAATTGATAAAACTTCGGCCAACTTAACCAGACATAGAAAACTCAAATTTCTTTCTTTCTTTCTTTCTTTCTTTATATTTGGAGACAGAGCTTCAAGCTATCACCCAGGATAGGGTGCCCTGGCATCACAGCTCAGATCAACCTCCAATTCGTGGTCTTAACCAATTCTCTGGCCTCAGTCTCCCAAGTAGCTGAGAGAACAGGTGCCCATCAAAACTCCTGGCTACGTTTTGGTTGTACTTGCCTTTGGTGTTTGGCAGGCCCAGGTCAGATTCCAACCCACCAACTCTGGTGTGTGTGGCTGGTGCCTGACCCGCTTGAGTTATGGGTTCCAAACCCAGAAAAGTAAAATTTCCAATATCATCTATCAGAAATGATGAAGGAGAAATAACCACAGACACCTCATTAGTTCAGAAAATTCTCAGTAATTACAAAATATCTATCTCCAGAAATGAAAATCTGAAGCAAGTGGAGCAATACCTGGAA
>CAUYON010151716.1:0-26306 GCA_963573935.1 Arctocebus calabarensis | reverse complement strand
AAAAAATTTTTTTTTACATTCCATTGGGGGAAAAAAATAATTTTTTTAACTAACCCCCCCCCCCCCCCCCCCCGATTCCTTTCTCCTGATGCAAAGCAGTGTTAACATGGAAATCTCGGAACATATACCGTAAGTCTCCTGCAGCTGGAGCAAGGAGGTCCTTGCTGGAGCTGGGGACTGGACTAGATGACCTTCGTTGACTCATCTCCATCCCGTGGGCAGCTGAGGCACAGGATTAAGTGCGCTATGCCTACTAACAAGGGCCACTGTCGCGTGAAACCACTGCGGAGTGAAAAGGAGGCCAGCCCTAAGGGAGAATGCTTCTGGAGGAGAGGGATAGAGCAAAGTCCAGGCGGGCGAGAGGGTCCTAGGACCAAAGTACTCCCCGCCCGGTTCCCTGCGAGTGGGCGGGGCCATGCGCGGGGCGGGGCGGGGCGGGGCGGGGCGGCGCGCGGCCGACGTGGCAGCCGCTGAGGCACGCGCCGCCGGTGGCCATCTTGGAGGCGGGGAATCGCGGAGGTGAGCTCTTTCCTGCCTCTTCCTCGTCTCCTCCGAGCCAACCGTAGTTCTAAGCCCCGACCTCCTTGTCCCCCACTTTTCACCTACTCTCCGGCACTCTCCGGTTACTCCAGGTGAGCGTCCGCCTGGCAGCGACGCGGGTGCATGAGGGCGATGGCCTGGCATGCCGGCGCCAAAGCCGGACCCCGAGGGGCTCAGTCTGGGAGGTGGGCGGGTCAGCCGGGCCGCGGGGTGCAGGGCTGGTTCCCGAGTCCCCTAGTCGGACGGCCCGGGCGCTGGCCTGTGGGTGCACGGGGGATGCAGCAGACAGGGGTGTGCAGCTCAAGACGAACAGTCCCCACAGTGGATTGCAAGGTGGGCGCGGTCCGGTGGTCTCATCCCGGCGCTTCGCGCTGGTCCAGCGACCGAGGCTAGGAGCCCCCGGCCGTCTAGCCCTACCCTTCCAGTTCACCGGCCCAGGGAGAGAGGCTGGTGGCAAAGGCCTGCGGACCTTAGCCCGGCCCAGTCTGGCCTGAAGACGTGGCAGAGCTGGGGGAAGGCGTTGGAGGCCCTGGAGGCTCGAGAGTCACCCAAACCGGACGGCCCGTGGAGAGCTAATTTTCCCTGAGGTCCTCTCCAGAGGGCTGTTGCCCTCTCTGGTCTCTTTGTTCTGTCTCTGGGACCTGCTTCAGGCAAAGTTGCCGGAGAGCTCCTTTCCTGGGTTGGCAGAATTTATATCCAGTGGAGTTGTTGTCATTCAGAGTAGTTATTTTGAGGGACAGCATGTATATTTATGCGATCATGACACATTTTGGCATTCCAGTCTTTCGCCTGTGCAGCCACTATTTAATTTAGTGAACATTTATGGAATTTTATTTTGGGATTGGAGCTGAGAATGCAGAATCAAAACTCAGACGAGGCTCTAGCGAGTGCTCACCGTCTAATAGTAGACGCAGTCGCGTGGCACCCGTACATGACTAATAGTAGTGACTTTTAATGCTTTAAAGTTTACCACAGCTGCACTCTTTCATTTCTTTTCATACGTCCTTGTAATTAGCCTCCACTTAAAAAAAAAAAAAAAGAAAAGAAAAGAAAACAAAAAAACAGAAAGAAAAAGTCCAAGGCAAAAGCAAATTAGAATATTAGAAGAGCAGGGCTTGGCCAGAGGCTAAATTCTTAATTTCCATCCAGTCATTTCCATCACTTCTTAAAAAATGTTGATACATTAATACTATTTTTTGTGCTGCAGTTTTAAGTCCTAAAACCATTAAAAATTGATGCTACAATAATGTTTTATAGTTTTTTTTTTTTAGTAAAAGGTTTTGTGTTTATGCATACAGAATTTACTCCGATATTGTCATTACCCCAATTCTCAAATAATAAAGTTTATAAAAATGGAGAGAAATTGATCTGATCATTTATTTCATGTTACCGCTTTGTATTCATTGTACAAAGTTATGGCAAAGTCATATGTCATTATGGCAAAGTTCCTTTGCCAACACATTTGTTAATGTTAGGGATTCTCTTCGTGATTTTTATCAGCCATTTTAAGGATAAGAGAGTGGTAAGAAGAAGAATGACTCACCAAAAAATAAGGTTGAGAAAAGAGGTGGCTTTGGTGGTGAGTGATGGGATCCTTGGAGGGGCGTTTCTGTCCATGTTACTTACCTTTGATGCATAGGTACTGAAATCCTTTGATGCAAAGGATTTGGCCTCCTGGGAGCCCTTGTCCTCTACTTAGTGCTATAGATCTTTCCTCTACATCCACAGCCAAACTTACTGGAAGTTTTATGCATATTAATCTCACCTAGTTTTCAGTCCAATTCAAACTTCTATCCCCACTTCTTCCGTAGAACCTGCTCTCACTGAGTTCATCTCTGGTTTGGCAAATCCATGGAACTTTTCAAATTGTATCTTATTTGGCTTCTCTGCAGCCTTTAATGCAGTTGTCTATTCTTACCTGAAGCTCTCTTTGGCTTTTGGACACCACAATGTCCCAGTTTACTTAGTATCTTTCTGCTCACCACTCATCCTCTATAAGCTTGTCTTCTACCCGATTAAAGCAAGGGTTAAGACATGCTCTCTTTTCTCTCAGTATTCTCTTCTTAGAGAATCTCATCTCAGAACATGACTTTAGAGCGGTTCTCAACCTGTGGGCTGCAACCCCTTTTTAATAATGAAAATACATTGCGGCATTAGGAAGGTTGAGAACCACTGCAGACTACCAGTACACTGATGACATCCACATGTTTGTGGTTTCTAAGCCCCCGAATAGGTCAGTGTCTCTACTTAGGTGTTTCAAAGTGCCTAAAGTTAGTATGTGAAAGACTAAACACTTTATGATCTGCTCCATATGCCCCCCCCCAAAGACAACATCAAACAAACACCCTGACTTGTAGCAGTGCTCTGTCCTAGTCCATGGCACTGCCATCCCTCTAACTGTACAGTCCTGCCTCTCCCTTTCCCCATCTCCCTGTCCAGTTTTACTACCTAAACATTTCTGGAATTGGCTACTCTTCTCCCATCATCTTAATCTGGGTCAGAGTTTGTCAGCCCTGGCACCATTAACTAACATTTGGGATCAGTTAATTCTTGTGTGTTGAAGGACTCTTAGTGGAAGCCCCAGCCTCTGCCTACTAGATGCCAGTAGTACCCTGTTAGTGTGACATCCAGAAATATCTCTATAGATGTTGCAGTGACCCCTGGGGGAGGGGGGGACAAAAGCCACTTATCTTCCTTACATGAATCACTAGGTTAGGTTGTTACGACCTCTGATTTGAAATGCTGAACCAATCTTCCTTGGTTTTCACTCTGCATCTGGTCCGTCTAATGGCCCAGTCTGCATACTTTGGTCAAAGAATCTTTTCAAAATAAAAATTGCTAAGAAACTAGAACCAGGCTAAATGTTCTTCTATAGGTAAATGGATAAACTGTGCTACTTCTATATAATGGAATAGTATTCAGCAATAAAAAAATCCAGCTATTGCTACATGAAACAATTTGGATAAATTTCAAGAGCTTTATGCTAAATAAAAAAAAGCCAATTTGAAAAGGTTACTGGCATACGAGTCTATGTATATATCATTCATGGAGTGAGAAAATGATAGAGAACAGGTCCGTGGTTGCCTTGGCTTATAGAGGGTGACAAAGGAACAGCCTGAGAGAGTTTCTTTGGAGTGATGGTATTAGTTCTGTATCTTAATCTTGGTGGTGGTTATCCAAGTCTGTGCATATGATACAACTTACGGAACTACACACACAAGTGAATGCAAAAGCAGGTGAAATTTAAGTAAGGTTTGTAGTTAATATTATACCAATGTCAATTTAATGGGTTTGGTCATCTTCCTGTGGTTATGTAGATGCTGTTACTGAGAAAAACTGGATTTGAGGTACTTAAGAACTCTACTATTTTTGCATCTTCTTGTGAAGCTAAAATTCCTTCAGAAAAGTTAAATAAAATGCAAATATGCTACTTTCTCATGATATTCTATTCTTACAAACCTCAGTTCCTTAACATGGCTTGGAAGACTTAACATGATCTAGACTTCTACCTGTCTCTCCAGTTCTCATTCTCCTTTTCTGGTCCTTGTCGCAGGTATTTTCTTGAATGTGTCTTATCTCCTCTAGCTTACGGGACCTTTATAACTGCTGCATATTCATTTTTTTTTCTGTTATCTGTCTCCTTTTCCCATTTTCCTTGCCTACTTAAGTTCTTATTCTGCAGATCTCAGCATCTCTTTCTGTTCTTTGGAACTGTGTCCTGACTGGCCTCCATCCAACTCAAAATCATATTCCTGTCAAACAGAGGTATGTTCTTACCCTCAGAGCACATAATTCAAGCTATAATTTTCTGTATATTGGCTTTATTTGATTATTTTCTGTACTAGATTATGAGTATCCTGTTTGTTTTTGCTAACCATTGTATTTCCAGAGGTACCAGTATTGTGCTTGGCAGCCAGCTGACCTCACTGAATGATTATTCAATGACTAAAATCATTGGAAACAAATTTGGCATATTTAGAAGTTGGTTTTATGCTTAAGATGGACTTGAAAATTTGTAACTTTTGAGAAAGTTTTCTTTATTTATATAATCCATTGTCATCTGTTAGGACTTTGATGTCTAGTGACATTTTTCTATAGTTAACACTTTTAAAGCCTAAGAAGTAATTCACCTGCTACTGGACATGCTTCAGAATATGAACTAGGAAAATTGAGAGTTAATGCATTTATTAAGTTAAACACATGTTCATTTCTCTAAATTTTAATAGTAATAATTCACAAAATGGCTTTATAAGAGAAGAGATAGAGTTTCAAAAAATATGTTAAGTACAGTAGAACCTCTATGTTGATCACTCAAGGATTGTAACAAGTTGGTCAACATACAGAGGTGGTCAACAGAAGGAATGAGGCCTTCTGTACTGACAGGTACATGTGGTGCACGTTCAGTCTGTGAAAATTAGGTCGTCTGAAGGAGGTGGTCAATATAGGGACGCCATCAGCGATGGAGATTTTACTTTCTTTTAATTTTAAATGTAGTAGTGACTGAAATCTAGATATAAATATGCATTTATTAAATTAGTAGTTTACTATTTGAAATATATATATACATATGTACATAAAACATAGATCATCAGTTATATAGTTAACACAAAATTCCTGATTATAAAGTATTACAAGGAAATGTCAGATTGTTTGGTATTCAATGTTCCCCTAGACTGTTCTCTTAGGAATTTTGACAGATCCTTCATCTGAAGAAAATAAGTTACATTACAAATAGTAAAGGCAAACATCTACCTTTTGATCATTCTTTTAAATTTTCTCTAACTGTGCAAGCTTTAAAAATATACTTTTGATTACTGCATAATATTATTCCATTTTTATATCTTTACAGTAAACCATAATTGAAGAAAAATGATGGAAGAGAGTGGAATAGAGACAACACCACCTGGGACTCCTCCACCAAATCTCGCAGGACTGGCCGCCGCCGCCATGTCCTCCACCCCCCTGCCGTCAGGTGGGTGCGGTCTGACAGCCCACTTCTGAGAATAGTGAAGAGGCTCGTCTCTATTCTCAGAGTCAGTTGAAAAAAGAAGGCATATATTTAAACCTCTCTAATCTTTTTCAGGATGAAGGGAAATAGCCTTTTTATTTAAATAATAGAAATAGTCTTTTTAATATATATTTATAGTGGGAAAAAGTATCCCTGTTTTGCTTTAGGAAGACTTTTGCTCTTTAGATTTATAATGATGATAAGCCATATTTCTGTATGATGGCAAAAATATCCTAAGAAGCATTGATTAGCTGTATCTGATGTTCTGTCTTTCTGGTGATTAACCTTTTTGAGTCTTCATTGTATAGGATTTTATGCTCAAACTAGGGGTAAAAAATGGCTTTATGTTTTTGAAAAAACCTACCAAAACAAACCAGAGAACAAAGATGAATAATGTCATAGTTAATGTCATATATCTGCTTCTTCTACTCATGGGATTTGAAACTCATTTGCCCTCATTTATATTTGTTGTGTTTTTAAAATTATACAGTTTAAAATAATTCTTGGGATATGCTCTGTGAAGTTACAAATTTTGTAAGAAGAAAGTAATGAGAAATATTGAAAACTAAATAAGCATTTGTAATTTTGTGTATTTCTTCCCTTAATTTTTTTCTAGCTGCAACCCCTTCTTTCTCTTCTCCAAATGTGTCCTCTGTGGAGTCCTTGCCAGCACAGGCATATCCCACTCCGCAGCCATCCCTTCCTCCTGTGGGACCATTACCTTTCGCACCTGCTGCACCAGTTCCTTCTGTTCCACCGCTCGTGGCGTCTGTAGCACCTCCTGCTTCTCCACCAACTGCAGCTGCCCTCAGTAATCCTCCTCTATTCCACTTCCCACCTTCAACTTCCGCCCCAAGTGCTCTATTATCTGCGCCACCTTCCGGTCCTCCTATATCAGGATTTTCTGTCGGTTCAAATTATGACATTACAAGGGGACATGCAGGAAGAGCTCCCCAGACACCTCTGATGCCATCGTTTTCTGCACCTTCAGGAGCAGGTAATTCTCTTTTTTAAATACTTAGGAATACACAGGTATGACTAACGTTTTATTTATTTTTTTAAATAATAGTTTTATTGACTATTCGTGACTGGCATCTTTCACTTAGAATAATACTTGAGGATTCATCCATGTTATAATGGGTTTTGGTACTCCATTCCTTTTCATGGCTGCATAATATTCGAGTGATGGCTATACCACAGTTTGTTTATTCAGTTGAAGTTGGGTTGTTTCCTTTTTTTTGGCTATTGAGATAATGTTGCTATGAATGTTTGTATTCAAGTTTTTGTGTGGACATGTTTTTATTTCTCTTGGGTATATATCTATGATTGGAATTCCTGAGTGACAGGGTAATTCTTTTCCAAAATATTTTCCAAAGCAGGTGTACCCTTGTACCTTCTTACCAGCAATATGTGGGGGTTCCAGTTTCTCTGCATTAATGTTCTATTTTTAACTTATTTCTTGGATTTCCAGAGTTACCTATTGTCATGTTTTTGACATTTTAATTATTAAAATTAAGCTAGTGTAACAGTGTATGATTTTTATACAATCCTGGACTTAGTGTATAATTAGTATATGGGATATTGGAAAAAATTCCAAAATTTTATCCTAACATCCATTCATAGAGAAATGTCACAGTAAGATCTAAAAGTCTTTAAAAACATTACATAAAAAATTATCAAGCCTGACTGGTCCAGGGAATCGTCTGTTTTTTTTTTTTTTTTTTTTTTTAGCCTGGGAGTTCAGATTCAGATAAAATTAAGAACCAAATGAAAGCTCATGTGTGCCAAAAGTTGGTGATTTGGGTTATTTCCTTCTCTAAGTCAGTTACATCTTCATTATTGTTTCTCTCAAATGGTTGTTGCAAACCATTTATCAGAATTTCATCTTTGTTATTTACTACCCGTTTTCTACTATCCCTACCATTTTAGGGAAAAGAAGTAACTTTCTTGTGATTTTTGTTACCTAACTTTGCTTATCTACCTTTACAAATAAAATATATTTCATGAGACAAGTATTAATACCCATGTCTACATATATGTGAATTTTTTTGAATTAAAATGAAGTGTGTGGAATATGTGTAGTAATCATTTTACACTTCTATGGGAGGGCTTTTAGGTGTTCATTTATTTTCGTGGACTGAAGACACTGGAATCGGAGCTGTCTACATTGAAGTGCTATGTAGGACAAACCTGAAGCTTCTTGATACATCTTTTTTGTCCATTTTCAGTCTGTTTAGTGTAATCCTATGCCAAGGGAAATAAATTTCTCTTTTGGAATTGTTTTGTTTACCTTTTATAAAGGTTCGGGTTATTCTTTGCATTTGTAACTCAATCTTGAAATACCCGAGCATATAGTTTGAGCTACTCACTTCATATGTTGTGTTTTCTTTTTATGGGAAAATACATAGATTCAATTATACATATTAAAATTTTTGCCATTGACTAGGTATTTTACCACCTCCCATTACTCAGCAAGCTGGTTTGACATCTCTGGCCCAGGGGACTGGAACCACATCTGCCATTACGTTTCCCGAGGAGCAGGAAGACCCTCGGATTAGCAGAGGTCCAGATGAAGCCTCTGCTGGTGGAATCTGGGGTTTTATTAAGGTAAGAAGTATTTACTTTAGGAATTATGTTTAGTTTTCTCATTATAAAACTCACAGATGCTTCCTGAGAAAAATTTGAAATTACAAAATGGCATAAGAGGAATATAAAAACCCTTTATGTTTTGTGAGCAGTTTTCCGTAGTTGCTCTCCATCTTCTGTTTGTGTGTGTACGTGCATAGACTATGTCTGTAGATGTGTCTATATTCTTTTAATAAAAATCAAATTGGGGTTGTGATGTGTAGATAACTATTTGTGTTTCCTGTTTGTGTTTACTTAGCATATATTATGAACATCTTCCAGTTATAAAATATTCTTCAGAAGTGTGTTTTGGCTTTTGGTACGGCTGTTTCGCCATACATGCCATTGCATTTATTTTCCCATGTTTTATTTCACTAATCTGCTATTGACATCTTCTAATTGTAATTTTTTTAAATTAATTAATTTGTTTTAATTGACTAAAAAGTGGGTATATTTATTATGTACAACATGATAGCTTGAAATATGTGTGCATTCTGGAATGGCTAAATTGAGCAAATTAACGTACATGCATTCCTCACATACTTTACTGGTTTTTGCCCTGAGAAAACTTCAAATCGATTAGCAATTTTGTAGAGTATAAGACATCGTTATCAGTTGTTGTCCCCAGGTTGTACAGTAGCTCTCTTGTATTCTTATCAATAAATCTAAGATGAGCGCTCTGGTGTGCAAATCTTGATGGGCGTCTCTCATCATGACGACTCCTGATGAACACTGGAGTGAACCTTTTAAAAATTATTGGTACATATTGTTCTCCTTGGAGGTTATATCAAAGCACACTTTTAAAGCATTTTTCACTTGCCAGTATGGTTATTAATTTGAAATATAATATTTTCTGATTTAATAGGAAAGTATATGTCATTTAAATATTTTTCTCCTTGACAATGGGAACGTTTTTCATGTGATTTTCAGTTACTTGTATTTTTCTTTTGTGAATCTCTCTTTACGTTCTTTGCCTGGTTTTAAAATGGTATGATTTTCTTCTTTTAATGTATTCATAACAGCTTTTAATAAGATAAGGATATATAATCATATGTTGTAGTTTTCTTCATTTTTAGTTTACACTTTAATTTTATTTATGCCTTTTAACACAGAAGTTCTTAAATTTTCAGGGATCATGTCTTTCTTTTCTTTTTTTTTTTTTTTTCTGAGACAAGAGTCTCACTTTGTCATCCCATCTAGAATGCAGTGGGATCATCACAGCTCACTGTAGCCTCAAACTCCTGCTTAGTTGATTCTCTTGCTTCAGCCTCCTAAGTAGCTGGGACTATAGGCATGTGCCCCTATGCCCAGCTAAATTTTTCTAATTTTTGTAGAGACAAGAGATCACTCTTGCTCAGGCTGGTCTCAAACTCCTGGCCTCAAGTGGTCTTCTCAGGTCAGTCTTCCAGAGTGCTAGGATTCAGGAGTGAGCGATGTCGCCCAGCTCAGCAATTATTTCTATCAGTCTCTTTTTCTTTGCAAGTTGTTTTTATTCTAAAAAAGATTGTTCCCACCACAACATATGATAAATGTTTGTGATTTTTGAGTTCTTCTGTTTCTTTTTTATAGGAAATCATTTAATATAGCTGATCCTTATTTTACTATAATATATGAGGTAGAGGACAAACTTAATTTTTTCCCAGTTGCTTACTTAATAGAGTGTTATAATGTCCTCTGCCTTGTGATTTGATGTATCTCCTGTATCTTAGTTACTAAATTATGAGTTAAAGTCAGTTATTGGTCTGTTTGTTCTGTTCCACTGCTCTTTGCCTGTCCTTATGATAGTAGCACACTATTTTAATTATTGTAACTCCCTGTTTTTTATTATACTAAATAAATGTAGTATAAAAACCTGCTCTGTATTGAAAACCTGCTCTGTGCTGTGGTGGGGGCGGGGTGCTTTCAGTGATGAGTAAGGTAGAAAGGCAGTTGGAGTCTCTGCACTCAGAAGGTATATCAGGATTTGGTAGTGTAAGTTCTCTTTTGAAGGTTTCTTTTTTGTTCAAAATTTCTCTGTACTGGTCTTTCCCATTTATTTTTCTCAGTGAATTTTGAAATTATTCTGCCAAGTTCCATTATTTTTCTGAGGATTTGTTTGCAGTTTTATTGTACAGTAGAACCTCCATCATTGACCATTTCCCTACCTCGACCACCTCCTTAAACTGGCCCAATTTTCATAGACTAGACGTAGTACCCCAGGTACGAGTCGGTACAGTAGGCCTCGTTCCTTACGTTGTCTGTCTCGGTGTGTTGACCAGTTTGTTACAGTCCCTTACAGAGGTCCTACCGTATATAGGAAATATTTTAAAATTTGGAGGTGGTTGATAGATTTACAGCATTTGAGTTTCATGTTTCAGGAAGATGACATCTTTCTAAGCTTTCTTTTTTATATCCTTCTACACATTTAAAAAGTTTTCTTTGTACAGGGACTTTTCATAGGAACTTCTTTCTTTTCTTAAGAACAAGTGTCAGTGTGTCTGTTGCAGTTCTAATAGTTGGGTCAGCTGTACAGGGTTTGTAAACAGTAATAATTCTTGTGATATTCAGCATAGGATAGGTTGACAGTCTTAAATTATAAACTCATCTTTTCCTGAATCACCTTCATTTGACAGTAGATTGTTAAAGGGAGAATACAGCCTGTTAGTGAGATGCTGTCTCAGGAGACACTGCTCGCCCCGGGAGAACGGAAGAAGTATCTCCTAAGGAGGAAATACTCACACTTGGTTCCTTCTGTCAAATGGGATAGTTGTCAGAATCCAGAGGAGTAGATCTGGCTAGAAATATAGAGTTTGGATGGAGCGATTTGAGAAACAGGAAGCAGGAAGAAAGAAGAAACTAGTGCAACAGAGTAAAATTCTAAGATATATTAAGATAAATAGCAGATGTGAGGTGTGTTTACTCTTTTTATATTTTTTAATTAAGGAACAAAGCATGGGCTTATTGAGACATCTGATTGTTGTCTTTGAGAACCTGAGGGGACAAGCTTTGTGTAATCTTTTATATAAGTAAATAAATAAAAATGAAGCATTGTATATTCGTAACTGAAATGACTGCATATTAATACATGTACCTTCATTTTTATACACACACACACACACATAATGTAGCTATACATGAAGTATCATACTTTCTAGGTGGGTGCTCCTCCAGATCTGGTCTATAGATAGCTGCTGGTTTGCACACAGCTCTGGGTCTGTGATATACTCGGAAGAGAAACTGAGGATATCATTACAAACTTAATAGTGATTAGACATTGTCTGGACCTTGTTTTTCTTACATTTTACAAAAGTAGTGGTCTAGGATCTCAGTCCTGAACATCATGGTGTTCTGTGCCTAGAGTAAGTATTTATACTTCAATTTGTTTTCTGCAGGGTGTAGCTGGGAATCCTATGGTGAAATCTGTGCTTGATAAGACGAAACATTCGGTAGAAAGCATGATCACAACGCTGGACCCTGGCATGGCTCCCTATATCAGTATGTGCACAAGTTAGACCAGTATCTGCCCTGGTGTTTAAAAGTGTGTGTCAAGGACAGCCACTAAGTATAATTCTCAGTTCATGTCCACTGATGATGTTCTCAGTGGAAGTTTCTGTTGTATGCTTGCATTAAGTTCATTGTCAAACTTAGTTTTTAATGTTATTAATTCATCTTTTTCTTAGTTATCATTAAATAAATTTTTAAAACTCTTCAGAATGAATTTTGGAGAAGTAAAAACTATGAATTCTTATTATACTTACTGACTTTTGTTTTACATACAGGTTAGCACTGCTTTATATAAGTTTTCTTTATTCACTGTTGACATTCGAAGTGATTGTTCATACTTGGTTTTGACATTTCTCTAGTTTTCTGTTTTCGTTAAATATGTTTATGCTTAACTCACAAACATTAGTTTCGGAGAAAGTTAACCTAATTGTTAATAATGTCTGATTACTAGTTTTGTTGGAAAAGCTCTTTTAACTACCTTTGAACCTTCATCATCAAGAATCTTCCAGACAGTTAATGTAGAGATGCTGTCTGCTGTTTACATGTACATATCCAATATGTAAAAAATACCACCAGGCTCAGTGGTCAGTTATTAGTCATCCTATAGATGTAAGTTTATGAGGCAGAATTGTTTAGCAGGTACCTGAACAGAAATTTTTTTGTGGCAATAGAAAGCCAGTTAGCTTTCATAAGTTTTGGCTGTATTGCTAGTTTACTGTCTAGTAAGTGTCCAAGGCTAAGACATAGCAGTGACTAAGTGCCATTTACTGAATGCTTTTGCCATGCACTGATTCTCCTAAGAGCTCAGCAGGGTAGGTGGTTTCCTCAAGTTTTGGGTTAGGAACCTTGGGTTCAGAGAGATGTAAGTTATTATCTTAAATCACACAGCTTGACAGAGCTAGACTGAACGCATGTTTAATTTTTTATACTTAGCCACTTTCCCTTTCTTGAATTATTCTTTGTGTTACAATTATCTGAGGGATTTGGACTATCATATATATTGATTTCATGTATTTATAATCATCATAGGTATTCTTTTCTTTATACGTCCATATTTTGGATGAAGGACAGAAAGGAATTAATGTTTCTGGAGCTCTTGCTGTTTTAATGGGTGTGCTGTGTCACACTGTGAAAGCTGTTATTTTATCTTCATAGCAAGCTCCATGACGCGGCAGATATTTTTCTACAAAGAAACAATCTCAGTGACTTCCCCAAGGTAATGAAGCTAGTAAAAGGTACAGGCAGGACTCAAGGTGGTTAGATTCTCAAACCCGTGGTCTCTGTGACATCAATAAAAAGGTATAAGACCTAAGGAGAAAAAAGATAGAGAAATGAAATTTTTATTACTAGCAAACATCATAACTAATAATAACATAATCAGTTACTTTTAAAAAGTAACAAAACTGAGTGTGAAAAAGCAGGCATGTTACTGACAGCAAAAGCAACACCATTCTGATTTAAAAAAACTCAAAGTAAAACTTACCAGTATTTTTATGCATATATTCTAGTACTCACTTCATGAGCAATTTCAAATATATCATGAAGGCACGAGAACTATTAGATAGGGATTTTAACACAGTTTAACTTTTGGATTCCTAATTGGTTTTTCCTTATTGTTAAGGGCAGGACTACCCTTCATAAACTGAAAAGCCTCTTTGGGCTGAAGCTTAATGGAATATTACTTAGCTAGTCAAGAGATATGTCTCACGTGGAGGAGAAAAATAAAAATGTATGTTTTTCTCTTCGTGACCCATTTTGCTTTTAGGTTCTACTAACTTCTGAAATTCTCAATAAAGATGTTAATCAAGGTACAGGAATCCATGATAGGAAAGCAGATATTTGGAAAGTAACTTCAATTGTCCCGTAAGGTATTTCATAGGGAAAAATAGCCTTGTTCCTGTGGAAAAATGTTCTGTTACAAACAGCATTCATGAGAATCTTTTTTTATCTGTGATAGCCATGAAAGCCAAGTATCAAGATGTGCTGTGCTTAGAACAGGGTTTTGAATTATCTATATCACAAAATGTTAGGGTATGAAAAATAATGAAACATTTTTGGTCAAATTGTTCTGTCTAGAAATAATAGTGCCTCCGTTTATAAAACTGAAAAATTTTAGATGTTTGAAAATATTTTTATTTCATATTACTCTTAACCTTTTAAAATTTCAGTTTTGGGTATGTTATATTAGTTTTCGTATATGCTTGCATATTATATTAGGGTGGTAGTACATATATAATTTATAAATAAATATCTTTTTGTGATCTACAGTAAAACAACTCGATGATGCCAACATTTAAACTGTTTTCTAGACAAAAAGCATATTTCACGGTAGTACTTGTTTACTGTGTAACTTCCATTGAACTCTGTGACAAGTTACTATCACTGAGACTCTTCATTTGCATTTTCTGTGCCTAGTGTCCCACATGTGTGACTTCACTTCACAAACTAGATGTTTCGTTTTTATGATTGCTCCATAGCTGAGGGACTGGAAACTGGTGCCACATCTGTTAGAAGCTTGTGTATACTGAATGTCCTTCCTAACCAACCAACAGCAGAAAAACCATTTTGATTTGTAACTTAAAAAATACAATAAATGAGGATGGTGCCTGTGGCTCAGAGGAGTAGGGCGTGGGCCCCATATGCCAGAGGTGGCGGGTTCAAACAAACAAACAAACAAAAAAAATTGATGGTTGGCTACAAATTAATAGAATGTCTTAGTAGACAGTAAAAGTTGCTGCCATCCGAGATTCCTTCCAGGAGGTCTTTGGTTTAGCTGTGGTTGTAGGCGAAGCTGGACAGTCCAATATTGCCCCACAGCCAGTACTGTTTTGAATCTGGTATATCATTAGTTCCCAAATTGATATCTAGGGAATGCTTTCTAGGAGCTGTTATTAGATGCTGAGAAAGTACTTCATGAACAGGTTAAGTATGGAAAGTACTAGATTAGTCATGATTTTTAACTTTTGGGTTTCTCATAGTCCTTGAAATGTTAATGTGTATTATGGATTTCCAAGAAAGAAGTATGATGTGCAGCGTCTCCCAAAGTCATTTGACTGCAGAGTAATTTTCAAGGAGAGCTATTAATATATTCTGCAATAGCATTTCATAGAAGAGAGAAAAGCGTGCTGTCATTGTGGCAGGTATGATATTCAGAACCGTTAGAGAGTGGTGTGTTCCATATTGTGCTTGCATGTAAGACTCACTCAGATAATGCATTAAATTCCCATTTTTAAAATTCAGGAAAAATTAGTAGTTTGGGGCTAAGCATTTGTTGGGATAGCATGCTGTTAGAGTAGAAGGTGAAAACATGTCTGGGTGTATGAAATAGTGGTGAGAAAGAGGATTTCAGTGTGACAGAACGAGCTTTGCGTCCTGATGTTATTGCTTAGTAGCTGTGTTACCTGGGGCGAGACTGTCAGCCTCGGTTTCTTCAGCCATATAAAAATGGTGATGTTCTGTATGCATAGTTTTATGAGGTAGGTAATACTTACGTTAATAAAATGTTGGCACTTGATATGAGAGTAATTATGAGAATTTCGTTATTTTAATTTGGAGTTGAAATTTTCTTTTGCCTTTTTTTAGAATCTGGAGGTGAATTGGATATTGTAGTGACCTCAAATAAAGAAGTAAAAGTTGCTGCCATCCGAGATGCCTTCCAGGAGGTCTTTGGTTTAGCTGTGGTTGTAGGCGAAGCTGGACAGTCCAATATTGCCCCACAGCCAGTGGGCTATGCGGCTGGATTAAAAGTGAGTAGCAGAACACTTTCTTTAGAGTATGGAAACTGGCAGTTTATTTTTTCATAATTTTGATAATAATGCTATAGTCTCTATGGAGCTATTAGGTTTTTTTATATACCAAAGTAATGATCAATTTTGCTTTGAGTTAGATAACTGTAGTGTTATGAAGATACAGTGGGCTTGTAATTTGAAGAAATCTAAGATACATTTGAATTATTATGGGAGGGAAGAAAAAACACAAGAGAGAAGAGAAGAAGAGAGCATAAGTGTAGTCTTTAAAAAGATCTTCTTACTCTAATCCACAATTAACCTTCAGATTGCTGGAATTATAAAGTCTCTTGATTCCCATGAGCTTTTTATTATCACCATTAATAATGTTAGAATGTTGGAGTTCTAGGAATTCTGCCCTCTTCCTATACTTTTTTTTTTTGCTCTCTATGGTAGTGTTACCAACACAGTCGTGCAGGAACAAAAGAACAATTCACTGGCATAGGAACATCTCTCCCACCTTGAAAAACTGAAGGAAACCCCAACACGTGTTTGACTTCCCTCCTCCTAGGACCCGCCTCTTTATTTTGCTTCCTTTTGCAGCACAATTCCTAAGAGTTGCTCCCATTCTTCTCCAGTCCTTCTCTTTGGGTTCTCTTCACCCCGCACAGGCAGGCTCCCCCTCCGCTCTGTTGAGAGTGCTCTCAGAGTCACTCCGCTCTTCATCTTACTGGACTTACCAATGACTTTTTTCCCCCCAAATAATAGGAGTGTACACATTTTTAGATTACCTTGTTTTCAATTCTAAGGTAAAGTTCAAGTTGCAATTGAGCCCTTTACCCAGGGGCGTGCTGAACAGTTGATCATTCCCTCCCTTACAGCTTTTTTCAGCTTGACTTCTGGGTTTTTTCACTTTTGGCTTTTCTTTCTTTACTGATTGCTCACTCCTGTGCTTGCTGGTTTTTCCTCTCCACCTCCTAAAGGTCACCTTCTCTTTGTCCATTCACTCCCTTGGTACTCTCATACCGCCCAGGGCTTTAAATACCATCTCTGCTACAGTTCCAGATTTATATCTCCACCTGACACTTCTTGTATATTCCTGATTTATATAAAAGTTGCCTTATTGACAACTTTACTTGAATATCGCCAACTTAATACATCTAGAACCAAACTGCTTTTCTTTTCTCTAAACCTGCTCCTCCCACCCCCAGTCTTTTCTATCTTAACTGATAGTTCTATTTTTCTGTCTTCTCAGGCAAGGAACCTTGGAATCTTCCCTAACTTCTCTTGTTATCTACTTCGAATCCTTCAGCAAATCTTGTTTGCAAGACAGACAGTTACCATTTTTCACTGTAGTCGTGTTCTATAAGGTTGCTGCAGACGTTGAATTAATGGATTCTGAACCATTGCTCCCAGGGGAGGTACAAGGTTAGGTCCGCTGCGCCTCTGGTCACAACATTTTCAGAGTTTATAAATACATAACTTTGTTTTGTGTCTGTTTCTGTTTAACTACATCTTCACAACCCACACAGGCACACGTGTGTACTTTTTTGATTCATTAGTGTTGGACTGTTACAACCTTAAAGCACAATAAAACTCATGTTTGAATGACACTTATTTAACACACTCGTATTTTCTCCGTAAGGGACATCACATTTGCCTTGTGCTTAAGAACCGTAGACAGCACCTCAGCAAGGCCCTTGGGGGTCATTTCAAAGGAGCACAAAAATGCAAAAAGGTGTCATTCAGTCGACCTCAACAGGGACACTTGTTTACATTATGCCCACAGAACAAGCGAACGCTCCCTTGTTCCCTCTCAACTGGGGAACGTGCATCAGACAACTCAATTTCTCGTAGCTCTGTGCATGTCTGATTTTGAAGTTATGAATAAAATTTTAGTGAGTAGTCAAATTCAGTCAGGGAATCCACTGATAATAAGGATCAACTGTATTTACATTCATTCTCTTTTATGACATTCTGTTATTTCATCAAAGGAGCTTATGATAGCTTACATTTATGGAAAGCATCCTTTGAGCCAGGCACATAGACATCTGGCCTATTCACTCAGGATGAAGTAACTGCATAGCATGTTGCATTGGTGGAAAAGTCTATGGCATTGGTTATAATAAACATAAACTCATGTTAACACTAGGTCTTTTTTTAATATAGAGATGGGATCTTGCTCTGTCCTTTTTTTTTTTTTGTATAGAGATGGGATCTTGCACTGTACCCACACTAGAGTACAGTGGCACAATCATACCTCATAGTAGCCTTGAACTCCTGGGCTCAGGGGAATCGTGCCTTAGTCTCTGAGTAGCTGAGAGGGCAGGCACATGCTGCCATGTCTGGTGTTAGTTTTATTTTTTGTATTTTGTTTTTTAAACAGATGGGGCCTTGCTAGGTTGTCCAGGCTGTTCTCAAATTCCTGCTCTCATGTCCTTCCACTTCAGCCTTCCTCCCAAGTTGCCAGGATTATAGGTGAAGCTACCATGCCCGGGAACACTAGATTATTTTTAATTCTATTAGACAATGTTGTATAAGTTGAGATGCTTTCTTTAGTTATATTTAGTACTTTATTTAAGTAGAGTATGAAAGCCTTTTTTTAAGACACATACCATCCCTAAAATCACTTTTCTGTCTTGAGGGCTGTCAGGCAACAGTTATGCTATATCTAAAAGTAGGATATTATATATAATCTGAATGAAATCACACACTTCCTGCCTTTTCACTTTTCATAAGAGTCTGTTCTTAAACAGAGCAACACTACCAAAAGCACATGCACTTTGGAGTATTTCTGCTTACTGGTGGGTTTCCCTTAAACGTGAGTCACAGTGTACTTGTTCAGTACGGCTTTCCATGATAGTAGGGT
Organism: Arctocebus calabarensis; assembly: GCA_963573935.1. Lineage (NCBI taxonomy): Eukaryota > Metazoa > Chordata > Mammalia > Primates > Lorisidae > Arctocebus > Arctocebus calabarensis. The sequence continues at coordinate 8,056 of CAUYON010151716.1, read as the reverse complement.
TTGGCCTTTATAAAATACAGCAAAACTAACCGATGGCTGTAGGGGTTGAGATCAGTCTAGTCTTGAAACAATCAAAAGAGTGTGCACATGTGTGTGTGGCTTTATGAAGATGTAATTAAACAGAAACAGACACAGCAGTCTAGTTGTAAAACAAATATATAAAAACAATAGTTATGCAGTAAGCTAGTCATACATAAGGTAAACTATAAGCATCAATGTGAGTGATTTTTACTTGAAAGTCTAGAACAAGTAATGTGATGGAGGTTGGACTTTCAAGTACTTTCAAGTTTTCATGAATGTGTTTGGAAGTTGGAAAAAGTTTATAGATCTGGGAAGGAATTACATTTCAAGATTTCATTTCAGAGGGTAACCTGAAGAAAATCCTAGGATAGAAATAGGTTATTGAACAAAGAAAATGGTGAGTACATTTACCTAAAACTAGACACCAAAGCAAGGGCTTTCTATGTATTATATGTATGTGATACAGAGGTTGATAACGGTATTACTTTTCTAAAAGAGTGGTAAAAGAATATAATTCTCTAATAAAGGATATTTAAATATGAGCAGTTAAACATTGAAATTTTCATATGTAATATTAGGCTATTAGAATTTATGCATTTACGTTTCAAGGTAAAAATTTGGGCAAAGATGGTGAAAACTGTGGCAGTTAGAGTGGCAGTTTATTGATAAGAGGTATTGGTTATTCAGAAATGTCATGACCAAGTCCTGAAGTGTGAGTTTGTCATTGGGAACATGAGGAAAGGGGGAAGATATGTGAAGTATTTAAGCAGGTATGTACATTAATTATGAAGAAAAGGAAAAACTTTATAAAATTTTAGCAGTGCAAATGAAAATGAATTTATGTAATTGACTTCATGGCAAGCTTCCTTCTTCATTATGCTTTTGAAACATGGACCTTTTTTTGTTACATTGGATGTCATTACACACAAGATATTTAAAATCAATTGGTATTAGACTTGAAAGGCTGGTAGGGATTTTTTTCTTCAAGCAAAGCCTTTTTTTGATGTTATTGATAGTTCAGTTTATCTTGCTATTTTGATTAGTATTTGACAATTTTTTTTTTTGCTATTGGTTTTTGCCCTTTAAAGTTCAATATGTGAGCTCTTTTGCCGCAATTTTTTATAAAAGGTCAAAACTATAATCCGTTTAGATTTATTTAGATTTAGCAAAGTTATTTATCAGCTTTTCATTGTTTTTCCAGAAACAGTAGAGGGCGCTAATGAGAAGGAAAAATCTTAGAATAAAATATTTCAGGCTCTTTTTTTTTCACTATCAGATTTTATTTTTTATTTTATTTTATTTATTTATTTATTTTTGAGACAGAATCTCACTATGTTGCCCGTAGTAGAGTGCTGTGGCGTTACAGCTCACAGCAACCTCAAACTCTTGGGCTAAGCAAATCTCTTAACTCAGCCTCTCAAGTAGCTGGGACTACAGGTACCCACTGCAACACCCAGCTATTTTTGTTGTTGTTGTTGTCGTTGTTTAGCAGACTCGGGCTGGGTTCGAACCCACTGGCCCTTGTCCATGTGGCTGGCACCCTAACCACTGAGCTACAGGTGCTGAGCCTATCGGATTTTATTTGAAGTGAATGGATTTTTCTGAATTATACTCGTCTTTTTAAATATATGAAATTATTTAAGTAAATAAGTCAGTCTAAGTCACTTATTATAAACTATTAGAGTGTAAGCTGTGAAAGCCTTCATGTATTGTACTTCAGTTCTAAGGTGATTATGGCCTCTCCTCTGCCTAATTGTTGATTTCCTGCATTGATAAATGTAGGTAATAAAATTTCATTCTCGGGCGGTGCCTGTGGCTCACTGAGTAGGGCCCCGGCCCCATATACTGACGGTGGTGGGTTCAATCCAGGCCCCAGCCAAACTGCAACAACAAGAACAAAAAATAGCCAGGTGTTGTGGCAGGTGCCTGTAGTCTTAGCTACTCGGGAGGCTGAGGCAAGAGAATTGCCTAAGCCCAGGAGCTGGAGGTTGCTATGAGCTGTGTGACGCCTTGGCTCTCTACCAAGGGCAATAAAGAGAGATTCTGTCTCTACAAAAAAAAAAACTGATTCTCAGAACATTGATAGGGACTCATATTAAAATGTCTGTATTTGTGGCTCGACACCTGTGGCTCCAGCGTCTAAGGTGCCAGCCACATACTCTTGAGTTGGCGGGTTTGTATCTAGTCTGGGTCCACCAAACAACAATGATGGCTGCAATCAAAAAAATAGCCGGGTGTTGTGGCGGGCGCCTGTAGTCCCAGCTACTTGGGAGGCTGAGACAGGAGAGTCACTTGAGCCCAGGAGCTGGAGGTTGCTGTGAGCTGTGATGCTACAGAACTCTACCCAGGGCGACAGCTTGAGGCTCTGTCTCAAAAAAAAAAAAAAAAAACCAAAAAACCCAAAAATATGTCTGTATTTGTAACTGCAAAAGAGGTTATATTTAATCAGTGCGGTGGTCAGAGAAAAAGAGAGGCCAGATATAATCCCCTCTTAATTTTCTTCTAGATTCCATAAACAAAAAATTAAACTTGTCTGTCTAGCTTATTATCCTTTCTCTTGTGGGTACTGGTTAACTTTAACTAAATATTTTATGAATCCTATAAATTACAAAGCCCTGTACTGTAGGATAGTAAAAAATGAAAAAATGTAGTCTGTGTTCTCTGGAAGCATAGAATCTAGGAATATTTTATGGTAGTACATAGCTAAGATATTACCTTCAAAGACTAATCTCTAAACATTGCACTAATATAATTCTATGGAATTAACATTTATTTAAGTTTTTCAAAATGAAAATTTAGACATAGCTACCTCCTGAGAAGAGTGAATTGGGCAAATTTACAATACAGTATAAAGAATTAAGTTCTTACCTGTTATTTCCTTCAAAATCAACACCTGCCTCTTTGTTATTAGATTTGGCTATCCCATATTTACACTATTTGTATTCTTAACATTCACTACCTAGGCCTTCAGAAGCTTTTGTTTTTTTCTTTGTTCAGTTTTTTATGTAGTAAGTTCTTATTGAAAACCTGTTAGATTGAACACTGTGCTAGGTGCTAGAAATAGAAGAATGAGCAAAATTATACAGTGTCTTTATGTCGTAGTTTAAATCCTTCACCTCCACCCTTCACCTTGACAAGCTAGTATCCTCAATTGTCCTAAATGGTCTTACCATTCTCATTACAGTTGTCACTCTCTCCCCTGTATCGGCTGTCCACCGAAAAGAGTTCAGTTTGCTCTAGAACTGTCCTAGCCTTCTTAATTTTCACTTACATAATAACTGACTACTTAATCTCATATGTTCTAGTTAGTTCTCCTGCCCTTAGTAAAACTAGGTGTATTATTCATGGCTAGTTTTGTTCAGAAATAGAAAGATTTTTTTATCTTGACTTTTGAATATATGTTCATCCTATCATTCATGATCCACTTTTATGAAATCTGATAAAAGTAATGAACAGCAACCTTGTCCTTAATAACCCAGCTTTTAGTTTTCTATTATGAGATATGTATTTAATTCATGGTTTTGAGTTATCTATACAGTGTTCTCAGCCCCTCAGTTTTGCTTCATAAATGGAATAAATGATAATTTGAATAATCTTTTTTATACATTTTGCAGTTTTTTATTTTAAATAACCAGTCATTTTGGTATACGTATATTTAAAAGGTATCAGAACAAAGAGAAAAGCATTTACTGTCAATGTTATTACCTACCTGAATTCAAGAATCAACTATAAAACACTTAGACTGATAAAAGATTGTTATTCAGTAAGATGGCCTCTTGCCAGATCAGCATTATAAAATGCATAATTTTCTTCTGTTAATAATAACCAATTAGAAAGTGTAGTATAAAAGTAATTTTTTTTTAACAAGTGAACAGTTTATTAAGAATTAAACAAAGGTATGATGTGATACAGTACAAGCAAGACACTCAAGATAGATATAATAGTACTACTCACATAAAAACTTAAATTTCACCTCAAAAAAAATCACAAGACAAGTGAGGAAGCAATTTCACTGTTATAAAATAAGATATTTCATTTTATAATAGCAACCAACATAGTAATGCATAGGGGAATAATTTGGAAGGTGTACCCCAAATTATTCATCCTGAGGAAGCATGATTGTCCTTTATCATGTTTTGCTTTATATACTTTTTATTATTTAAACATTACAGTGAGTATGTGTTTGTATGTAAATGTACGCATGCATGTATTACTTGGATAGTCATAAATCAGTGTGTTTAACATTAAATAATTTGAAATGGCTTCTCCCCTCTGCTTTGTTCAGGGTGCCCAGGAACGGATAGATAGCTTACGTAGAACTGGAGTGATCCATGAAAAACAGACAGCTGTGTCGGTAGAAAACTTCATTGCAGAATTACTACCTGACAAGTAAGAAGTTTATTGTGTTTCTCTTAGAATCAAAGTATAGTTAGGGCTGAGGGCTCACACTGAAGCCTATCAAAACATGTCTTCTATTTTATAAACAAAAGAAAGTATTTTCTGATGCAGGCTGTATCACTTAACTAGCTGTGTGTTCTGTGTAGGGTAGCTGACATTTCTATTCTTGTTTCTCTCCTTTAATTGTAAATTGGAGATAGTAATATAAAAGCACTAAATATAAGATGATATAGTGATTCATTGACTGGATATAATTGACCATGCATAGACACAGTCATTCACAGTTATTCAAACAATGGGAGGGATGGGCAGGAGGAAGCCTGATGGCGGTCTCTGGGTTTGAGTTTCTACCGAGCACCATTTCTCATGCATTTTTTCAATAAGCCACTAGACAGCATGATTCATTATTATTTTTGAGAGCGCTATATGTTTAATGGGTGACTTTTTTATGGGAAAATTTTTCTTATTTGCTAAATTGATTTAAATTAAAATAATTTCCCTTTGTTGAAATATGCCTTCTTTTGTAATTGCATTGTGTTTTTTCTTTTCTTTTTTTTTACTCTTTTGTTTATTCAGTATTGTATAACAATGTCCTTAACACTTTATGTCTTTAATATGCAAAAAAAAATGTCTTCCAACCCTAGACATCTTAACAGTGTCGTTCCCCCACCCTCATTCTGTTTTTCTCCCTGTTCTTCAGTTTGGACATTTTCTGTTCACCTGTCTCCAGGTTCATGAATTCTGCTGTGTCCAGCCTGCCGTAAAGCTCATATGTTCAGTTTTTACCATTTTTTGTATTGGTTCAATTTATCTATTGAATATCTGTACCTATTCCTCTCTTTGGACTATGTTTACTTCTGTTCCCTTGAATGTCTGAGTCATAGTACTTTAAAATTCTTATCTGCTTATTCTGTTATCTGAGTCATGAGCGCTTTAGTCTCCTTTTTCTTTTTGGTTTGACTATTTGGTACTGTCTCTCTGAATGCCTAGTAATACTTGAAAATACTGTAAAAATAAATAGATAAAAATAATCCTAGAGTAAAAATAAATCCTAGAGTTTTGGGTTATCTTGAGAAGGCCCCCTTTGTAGAGTGTGAGGAAAGGAAGGAGCAGTGCTGTTGTATCCTTTGGTCACCATCTGAGTCAAGCCTGGGCTGGAGTTCTCACGTATGTTCACTGCCAAACCCTTGTCATAATCTTAATGACTCTGCTTTTTAGGATGTCTATGTCTGATAGTTTAGTATGTTATTTACCATAGATATTATTTTATGTAAGTCAAGAAAAAATGCAAAATAAAATAAACTTGGTTTATGGAAACTCCACAAATACCTTGTCTTGACTAAGAAAGTTGTCATAAAATATGAAATACTGATCATTAGATCAAATAAAGTAACTGTCATTATTTAGTATTTTTAATTTGAATCACAGTTTTAGGATGTGAACTACGTTTTTGTCTCATCATTGCAACTTTTATTTAGCTTATAAAAAATTTGAAACCAATTCTGTTGTAGATGGTTTGACATTGGCTGTTTGGTGGTTGAAGATCCCGTGCATGGCATTCATCTGGAAACATTTACACAAGCCACACCAGTACCTTTGGAATTTGTACAACAGGTTGGTGTTTTTTTTTATTCTCTTTGCAGGTTCATTATGCTTCAGAGAAACTTGCAATATTATTGTCAAAGTAAAAATTTGTGTTAGATTTTTGTTAGAAACATTCTTGATTTTATTTCATTATTACATAGTTAATAATTATTTTTCTTATTTTTTTCTTTGTTTTTAAGATTATATGATTATGATCTCTACTTTGAGGTTGGAAAAACATTACCTCTTCTGCTTGTTTTATGCCTTCTTTATTTCTCATTTTTATTTTCTCTGTTTCCCTTTTCTTTGGTTTTCCTCTTCAATTCTTCTTTAGTAACAAGACAATATTAGAAACCTTAGATGATGGACACATGTGAGTAGAGTTGAAGGCATTTGGTTAGAAATAACAACCACACTGAGAACCGTTAGCTCCTAAGGGTTAGAAAATTGTATGTGCCAGAAAATCGAAGCAAATGTCAGAACTGAGGATAAAACATTAGAACCCTTGTGATTATGGGAATGCTTCTGTCACTGCCTCCGTTAACGTTGCTGTAGGTCTGGGATTAGCAAACAGTGGCTCACAGACAAATCTGCCTGCCACTTGCCTTTGTCAGTGAGTTTTGTTACAACATAGCCCTGCCAGTTTGCTTACATATTGTGTATAGCTGCTTTTGAACTACAGCAACAGAATTGAGTAGTCACAATATAGACTGGTCCACAAAACTTAAAATAGTCACAATTGGGCCCTTTTCAGAAAAAGTTGGCTGACCCCTGTGCTAGATGACCATAGCAAAAGGACAATTTTTATTTTTAGGAGCACATATTGGAAATAAAAAGACAGGAAAGAATGAAATGGTCTAGGTAAACATGAAATGGGTCAGGTGTGGTGACTCAAGCCTATAATCCTAGTACTTTGGGAGGCCAAAGTTCAAGATCAGCTCAGACACCATAGTGAGACTCCATCTCTACAGTAAAATAAATTAGCTGGGAACAGTAGTGTGCACCTGTAATCCTACTCACTGGGAAGCTCCGGCAGGAGAATGGCTTGAGCCTAGGGAGTTCGAGGTTGTAGTGAGTCATGATTGTGTCACTGCACTCCAGTCTGGGCAAGAACCTGTCTCTTAAAAAAATAAAAAAGTCACCTGGGAACGGGTTAAAAATGTAGACCCTTAAGCCCTAACCCAGAACTACTAAATCAGGATCTGCATTTTAATAAAATCTTCTGGGGATTTGTATACATGTCATACTTTTGAGAAGCACAGTTCTGCATGTTTCTGAGGACCTTAGCAATTTATCTCCTGCTTCTCCTCTTTGAAACATGGTGAAATACTGATAGTGTAGTACACATTTTGCAAGCAAATAGTAGAGTAGGGGTTCCCAAGTGCTGAGCTGCTTACATCAGGTTTACGCAGAAGCTAGTTTTATTAATACTGTACCGTTTCTTTTGCAACAACACAAAAGTTGCTCAGGTGATTATAGTACACAGTATATTTGGGAGTCACTGTACAGATCCATTCTACATATGGGAATACCACTGTGGCCTACATCTGACACCTTAAACCAGAAAAACCACGTCATTCTTAGACATCAAGCAGTGAGTTTATTTTTCTCTCATCCTTTCATAGGTGGATTCGAGTAGGAATACATACAGATTAGGTCAAGTATAAATTATGCAACAGTAGTTTATACTGTCCTGGATTGGATATTACCTTTGATTGTTTGATGATATTTTGAATCATGTTAATCATATTTCCAGCAATGCTTTTTACAAATTAATTGAGGAACTCTTCCCTGAATGAGTTAAGCAGTTTTCCTCTCTCTGATTTGAATTTTTTTTAACCTTTTTGTTATTTTATTTATTTATTTGTTTTTTTATTAAATCATAGCTGTGTACATTAATGCAATCATGGGGTACAATGTGCTGATTTTATATACAATTTGAAATATTTTCATCGAACTGGTTAACATAGCTTTCATGAACACAATAACTCTGATTTGAATTTTATTCCCATCAAAAGAATAACGTTAGCCCTGACTTTAGCACTAATCTTAC